>JAXGGA010005711.1:0-75833 GCA_038373865.1 Uloborus plumipes
AAGAATTGCCAGCAAAACCTAAAATTCAGCTGCGAAATATTTGAAATATCCCTCTTGTAACTCTTTTATATTTAGTTATTTTAATTAATTTTTTTTTTAATTATTTTTTTATCCACTGTTTAAATTTGGTACATTTTATTCGGAGACCATGCCTTTGTATTATTTAAATACTACATCTGTATAACAAGTGCAATACCATTAAATAAGACTGAAATACCATAGCTTGAAATTTGTTAAAATGATCAAAATCCTGAATACTTGGAAATTTTTTTAATCATTTAATCCTGATTTTATGATGCACCAGAAAGTTGATCACATGCGTCATTAAATCAATTAATGAATTAATTTGCACAATAAATATATTAAATTAAATTCATTGCGCAAATTACTGTTATTTGTATACATATATATATATATATATATATATATATATATATATATATATATATATATATATATATATATATATATATATATATATATATATATATATAAATATAAATATAAATATATATATATATATATATATAAATATATATATATATATATATATATATATATTTAAAATAAGACAGTTTATGCATCAAATATGCTATTTAAATCAGGTTTTATAATTCATTAACTTAAACATCCTTGCATGAATCTTCTAAACATCCAATTAGCTTAATGAAAGTGAGTCAAATCTACAAGTTTTTTGTAAATTGTTTAACAATTTGCTCAATTACGACGAAAAGATAAGATGAGTAAGGATTTAATTAAAATCTTTTTTTTGCAAAGACGAAAATTTCCGATTATTTTGAGTTTTTTTACCTCTATTTTTAATGCTGCCGAACATCAATTGGTCTCATTCGTTAAGAGCAAAGTATTGATCAAGTTTCATTTTTTTATGAAGTATACAACAGAGAAACAAAAGACTTCGTTTCAAATTATTTTCATTTTTGCTTGCCGCACCAAAAAAAACAAAAAGTTTTTTGGATCAAAATTACTTTTTCGCAAAAGTCTTTCCGCTACTTTCAATCAATTTCTATTTTCAGAATTTTTCCAGAATATAAAAGGAAAAGACAATCATGTTGATATTTTCTTCAAAACAAAATTATTTCTTGCTTGTTCTCACTTAACACTTCGTCCCACCCTTTTCTTTTTTTTTTCTTCTTTTCTAAAAAGCTTTTAACGGTAACACTATTTTTTTGCAGTTGGCAGTGACTTTTAAACCATGATGCAGTAGACAAAAAATGCAACAGACAGTGACATTTTCCATTGAACAAAACGTTTGTAGTTACAGAGGTAAAATAATAGTGTATTCGATTAAAAAAAAAATAAATAAATAAAATCTAACTAATAACAAATAGAATCATGCTGCTATTGTTGCTGAAAATATCATTGTTCTAATTTAATGTTATACCTGAGTATTGCTTTGTAGAAGGGTGCTTTAATTGAAATAATGACTATTAATTGCGTTTTAATGTCCAAGTTATTTATTATTTTTTTTTAAATATTTAGTTGAATATTCATTTTATATTTGTTTTCAGAATTTGTGCATAACTCTAAATATTTAATATGCATATACTTTTCGCACCATCCATATGAATATGATTAAACTTTATGAAGCTTAACCCTCGTGGCTTCCTTGGGGTCATATGTGACCCCAATGCAATTTCTGTTTGTTAATCAACCATTTGTTTTTAATGGCATTTTGTGGCTTTTATTCTTCTAGTTTTCTATTCAAAATAATGCTATTATTGTGTTTTACTTTTCCCGAATTGCATTTTTTGCACATAAGACCCTTGGGGTCACTTCCCCAGAAGGCCAAAAAAAGAGGACGTTGCAACTTTTGTCCAAGAGAACTGGACAGAAAATGCATTGAAAAATGTCATAAGTGTTTGAAATTCACTTGCAAAAATCATGTTTTTTCAGGTCTGTAACAGATGTAAATAAGTCTACAGTTATTGTAAGTTTTGCTCTAAAATTATAATTTTAATTCATAAACTAAATTTTACTTCAATTGTATCTTTTTATTTTTTGTTTTTTTAGCATTAAAAAGTGTGTGAACTTAAATAATGCATGTAACATTCAATAATTATAATGAATTAATTAAAGGAAGCATGGGGGTCGTTTATGACCCCAAGGGTCTTGAGTGTAACTGAAATGGGGGGGGGGGACCCACGAGGGTTAAAAAGATATTAGGAAGGGTGGAGTGAAAAACACAAAGTTGACATCTTTATTTTGGAGTATCTGCGCATCTGCACAAAGTTTGGCACACATTGGTAAGTATAATTTACATGTTATATATGGTTGATTAGGGTAAGTGGGCCCCCTTTTTAAAACAGTTCGTTTTGAAGCCTTATACAAAAGTTTTAAAGCAAAACAGCTTAAATTTTTTGACTTATTTTTTCTTGGACATTATTAATAAACACAAGTTCAGCATTATTTTCTGAAAAAAATACTTTAAATATTTTTGAGTATCTTATTCCTTACAAGATATCGTGGCCCACTTACCCCCTAGGAAGGGGTAAGTGGGCCACACCCCATTTATTTATATTTAAAGTGAGCATATCTAAAAATGGGTTTGCATGTCCTACCTGATAAAGTATGTAACATTTTAGTAGGAAATACTTTTTTGTAAATGTATCCATTAACGAGATATCTACTACATTCAAATGTGTATGACAGAAAATTATTAAGCGGAATACAAAACAATAGTGTCTGTGAAATTCATTAAAAGCCGTTAGGCATATGTTTTTGCTTTTACATATAAATTAGCGTTGAACAAGCATAATAGAGTCGATTAAGATCAATTTTGGTCAAATAAGAAAAAATATATAGGTTGAAAAAAAAGGAAACACTAAATGGCAGCGTCTATTTGAAGTTCTTTGAAGGAGAAACCTTATCATTTCATCCTCAGTTATAATTCTAGCATCACCTACATCAAACCAATAAAAAGTGTAGCTATTTCTATTCTTTCTATCAAATTTTGCAGAATTTTTTTCATTTGTATCATATTTTAAAATTAGGCCTTTATAATACTTTATGGTTTTCTTTGATACAAGTTTCACAAATACATAGATACCAGCTTTTGCAGTTTTTGTAGCTGAACCATCAATTTCTTCTAGGTCTCCATAACTATCTTTCTTTTCATCGTATAAATTGTTTTATTAAAACTGTTTTTCATTTTGAAATCATCATTATTATGAGGGGCCCCACTTACACCATAGTGAGGGGGCCCACTTACAATAATAGAGAAAAACTACGGGGTAAGTGGGCCCCCTCCCCTTAAACACATATTAATAATACTTCGCATAAAAATTCTTATTGCAATGTGTACTTTAGGTTAAACCCTTCAAGAAAACTTGATGAACATAGAAAAAATAGTCAAAACTAACATTGAAACTCTTCTTTGAAAAATGTTGCTTGAACTCGCAAAAAAAAAGGGGACATTTTTATAATAAAGTTTTATTATAAATTATATGATCCATAAATGTTCTTCATGAAACCCAAATATATGCAAAAGCAATCACTGTGATCAAATTAACATGATCAGTACAAAAAAGTACATAAAAACCATACGCGCATTTCAGTTTTAAGGGGGGTGGCCCACTTACCCCAGTGGTCCACTTACCCGAACCAACCTTATTATTAAGTTTGAAAAATTCCTTGATCTCTCTATTACGATTAATCACCAAAATTGTTACAAAAAAGGTAGATGCTAAATCAAACACAAACCGATGGAAGACTAGCCTTTAATGAGTCCAATTGTTAAACTTACGTATAGGGAAACATATTATATTTTCTTTTATTGGTTTTTATCTATTAGTTTTTGACAAAAAAAATGTTCTGACTGATTCACTCCACTCTAATGTACAGAAAGTAATATTAATATGTACTGTAAGCTGTGCATAGTTTCTACACTTTATGATATAAAACAATATTAAAACTTCAGTCACAGTAATACTAGTGCTACTCCTACAACTAAAAATAAAAATAATAATGGCATGAAGAAGAAAAGTATTTTCCGTTGAGCGTTTTTAATTTTTAATAACTAAATTGTACACATAAATTAGAAAGTGGCATTTAGTATTTTCCATCTCCATAAATGAAATATTGGCAAAGTACAACTGGGAATTTTCAAAAATTGATTCCATCGTGGAAGAGCTACAGCTCTCCGTTACTCTTATCGTTGGCTTAATTGCCCATTTTATTGCCAGAAACCATCAGACTGCAGATGTAAGCGAAACCAGAACACCAGTGATAACACGATAGTTAATGTTTCAGATTCTTGTTTCCTTGCCCTTTTTACAACGTAAGCAAATCCTAAAATGAAAGAGAAAATAAGCTGCTTCTTCAAAGCAGATCATGTACAGTATTTCCTTTAGTACTGAAAGATTAGATATTAGCATTTAGTTTTATGGGTGTTTTTAAGATAAAAGATAAGAAAATAGGAAATTACCCAATTTTGTCTTTTTTTTTTTTTTTGATTGGTTATATTTATCTAGGTATTTTTTAATAAATCATCTTGTTTATATAAAATAAAGCCTCCATTAAAGGAATGTCTATTGAGTGATAATAAATTGTTATGTGTTTTTTTAGACCTGACTTTCATGATGGTTCGTTTTCAAATTGGCACTCTTCCAACGTCTTACGTCCCGGCTCTTCATCTCCTCGAACCTGCTCACCGGCCCCAGTTACTTTGTCATGCAGAACATGGTGACGCAATAAGACGGTGTCTGCAGCAGGGTGGGTCCAGATGCACCACCAAGCTGGACATAGTGGACGCACACAAGACCAACGGCAAACACATACACACACATTTATCACAATTCGTTATTGCGAAAATCATAATTTATTCGAAACGTCAGTTAGATTTTGTTTGTTTGTTTGTGTGTTTTAGTTTTCTAGCTCTGGGCTAGAGAGTGGGGAGGGGGACTTTCTGCAAAATGTGGTACGTTAGGGGGAGAAATGGTGGAAATATTTAGATTCAATGGATCTATTTACATAAGAATCAAATAAAATAGTGTTATTCACTAAAGATCTGCGATGCGACTCGCATGCAACCGTGCGACCCTCACAATATTTTTTGTTCATATATATAGATATATATATATATATATATATATATATATATATATATATATATATATATATATATATATATATATATATATATATATATATATATATATATATATATATATATATATATATGTATATATATGTATATATATGTATATATATGTATATATATGTATATATATGTATATATATGTATATATATGTATATATATATATATATATATATATATATATATGTATATATATGTATATATATATATATATATATATATATATATATATATATATATATATATATATATATATATATATATATATATATATATATATATATATATATATATATGTATGTATATATATATATATATGTATATATATATATATATGTATATATATATATATATGTATATATATATATATATGTATATATATATATATATGTATATATATATATATATATGTATATATTTATATATATATATATATATATTTATATATATATATATATATATATATATATATATATATATATATATATATATATATATATATATATATATATATATATATATATATATATATATATATATATATATATATATATATATATATATATATATACTGGTTATCATAAATTAAGGAAAATCACAAAAATCGCGATAACTCCCTGAAAAATAATCCAAATTATACAAAATGTGGATATGTTGCTAAGTAAGAGTTGCTGAGTAAAACTATGTTATGCAAATTAGTGGCGCTGCAATCGGGGTACGTCATCTTAGAGGAGCTTAAAAAACCACGTTTGAGAGCAAGCCTATAAATCTCGCCGTGATACTACCAAAAGAAATCTGAGATAGCCAACTCGTAGCTATGACTTCTAGGCATCATTTACCAGCAGAACTAAGATGCATAGCCACAGAGCCATAGACTAGAGGCAGGACAAAGTCAAATAGAAGTGGCCAGGTGGCTAAATGTGAGTCCCTCTGTAGTTCATAGACTTTGAAGCCAGTTTTTAACCACGGGTTCGGCATCCATGAGGTCAAGGACTGCCAATAGCTACGACGGGCGCTGATGACCGATATTTGAGGTTATGTGCACGCATGAGTAGATCTGCTGCTCCGACTCGTCTCAGATCCTCCCTGGCTGCAGCCACCGGAAGGTTGGTGTCAACTTCTACCGTGGTTCCTGAAGGTGGTCTGTTTGCTAGACGACCAGTTATTTGTGTGCCGTTATCATCACGCCATAGGAGGGACCGTTTGAAGTGGGCACGACAACATGTTCATTGGACGCATGACCAATGGAGGGTAGTACTCTTTACGGGCGAGTCTAGATTTAGTCTAGAAAGTGATCGTAGGCGTCATTTGATATGGAGGGAACCTGGAACCGTTATCATCCGTCAAACATTCGCGAAAGAGATGCATACGGAAGAGGCAGTGACTGTGTTTGGCGTGGCATCTCTTTGGGTGGACGCACATACCTCCATGTCTTTCCCAGGGGCACCGTAAATGCTCAAATTTATAGGGATGACATCCTTGATATTTATTTTCGCCCATACGCTGGGGCAATAGGTGATGCATTCCTGCTTCAGGACGATAACGCAAGACCGCGCCGAGCTCGCATCATAGACGATTATCTGGAACACGCTACAATTCTGCGCATGGAGTGGCCAGCTCGCTTCCCGGACTTGAATCTTATCGAGCACGTTTAGGACGCTTTAGGGAGACGCATTGCTGCCATCAACCCACCCCCTCAAACCCTCGCCACGCTTACTACTGCTTTGCAAGATCAGTGGCTCTTGCTTCCTGTAGAATTGAGAGACCGAATAATTGACAGCATTACGCATGGCTGATCGTGCTGTATTGCTGTTAGAGGGGATCATATACCATATTGAAGGTACTTCCCCAATATCAAACTGCCACCTCAAATTTGTTCATTTTGTATGTGCATTATCTTTTATAATACCATAATTGTATGGTAATTTCTTTTTATGTTATTTTATACCTTAGTATATGTTGTACAATGTGGTCAAGTTTCATAAAAATCTACAAGTAACTTTTTGAGTAATCGTCATTTTTGTGAGTTTTCCTTAATTTTTCATAACCAGTATATATCAGCAAAAAATATATATTTTAAATAGTTTGGGAACTGATCCCACCCCAGGTCCCTTTTTTGCTGTTGGTGTTTATGATTTTGAATGTTGGCCCTTCTGCCCTCCAAATAATGTTAGAAGTTAACATAAGGCTCCTTCCCCTCACCCCCTCAAAAAAAATTGTAATTCTGAAACTAAATAAAAGTAAAAAAAAAAAGGGTTAGGGCTTTATACAAAACTGGTACGTTTAGAGGGAAATTAATGGTCATATGCGTATTTATGGGACATTTTACATAAATAATTGTGTCAGGAGCTATTCGCTTTTTTTCCGTGAATTATAAATAATGTCGTCATCTAACAACGTCAATAAAAAGTTTAATAATCAGAAAAGTAAAAACAAATTCTTAAAAATCCATCAAAACATGCGCAGCTCAAGTAAGCAGAAAAGCAAATTAAATTTGACAGCTACTCGAATAGTCCCAAAATGTCAACAAAAAGCAATGGCCGCAAAAACAAACAGAACTTATATTTTGATCATTTGACAAATGTTTATTGGGAAAATGGCTCAGACGGGGCTAGCTCATTTAAACATGTATGAATTAGGAATTCGATTTTTTTGGCCATTTTTCGTAAATTTGAAACTCCTGTATCATGTTAAGGTACTCTAATTGTTAAAAAAAGTCAACAGCTGAAAAGCATAAAAATTTGCAAACCGTATAGGATAAAATACTTATCGAAAAAAAGACGTGTTTAATACTGTGTGCCGAAAATTTTGAAGCTTTATTATTAAAACATAGGATAAAATGTATAAAAGTTGCTTGAAAAATTCTTTCGCAAACGGTATTCATTTTACTTCTTGCTAAAATTCTGAATCCACATTCGAAAAGATAAAAAAAGTTAGAGAATGCTTTTAGCGAGCTTACATCTTGTTTGACAGCAACAGAGAATTTCTTATCCATTTCAACAATCATAAAACTCCCAAAAACTTCTTCATTCAAATCTGAATTTCAATAAGAGACCACATTCTGACATAATATCTTACTTTCTGACAGGCATTAAAGTTATCTTGATATCAGGTTTGAAAGTTTTTCTCATTGAAAGTCAGTTATATCGGGCTGATTTAAAATGTTTCTGACCTAAACGTTTGTTGGTGAAAGTAAATTTTAAAGTCGGAGGATATTTCAATAAAGGAGAACTTGCACTGAAAATATTCACGATAGTGAAAAGATTGCAGAAAGGTAAATAAGTATCATAGATAAATAGACAAAGAACTTTTCGTCGTTTTATATATCAGGTGTTTAAAATAAAAACCAGCTGAATCTTTCTTTTTTTTTTTTTGAAATTTTACCTGAGACAAAAAATATTTCACCCTCTTCAAGTTTAATTTCTCTAAAAGTAGGGGAGACGGGCTAGTTTTTATTTTTCGATTTTTCTAATTTTTTTCCGTAGTATTTACGGTAAAAGTAATTGATGCCTCTTATATGGCAACTTCTTGATTAGAAAAACATTTGGAATATCATCTAAAATTCAAAAGGAAACTAGTAAAAAATGTTTTTCAAAGACGCCTCAACAGGGCCAAATTACCCCGGAATCGGGGTATATTGGCATAGCATTGTTTGAAATGGTAAATATGCAGCAATATAACATTTTTTTATTTTTTTAATATTTATTTTAGAAGATTATGAGGTAATATGTCAAAACAAAAGTAGATTAATTTTCAGTGTTATTCAAATAGAAAATATTTACTTTTTCTATAACTAATTTTGTATTAATCTTTGCATGTTTTATTATCAGTTTTAATGCTATTCAACTGTCAATGTATGTTGTGAAATTGTTCCCCTTAATTTGTATTAAGGACTCAAAATTCAGTATTTTCAATATATTCGTCGAGTACTTATTCTTTTGCATTGTTTAAATTAATAAATATATATATTTATAAAATTTACTGTTGGATTCACTTTGACATTTTTGAAATAATAGTTTTATTTAACGCATTGTCGCAATGCCAAAAGAATTCTCTGACCCTCCTGAAAATTCATGATTTTCATGTGTGTTACTCAGTAGTATAGTATTTTCAAAAATGTACGCTATATATTCGTAAAAAGATCGATCTTTGAGAACATCGATGTTTTTTGGTCGATGTATCAATACCATCGATGTTGTAATTTCTGACATTGATGTTTTGTAAACATCGATGTTTCGCCTTCGACGTCGCACCCCTAGTTTGAAGGCAGGCAATAGACCTAATATTTGTAAGAACGATATTTGTAAAAATCATGAAACTTTATACTAAAATATAAGAAGTAAACTAAGACAACGAATACAAAAATGTAAATAAAATTAGGGAAAATACACACGTATAGTTTTAAATGAAAGAAACAAGCATTTCAAGGCTCTTTTTTTTTTCTTTTCAAATTTCTGAAAAAAAAAAACGAAGATTAAACACGGACATTTCAAATATGATAACATTTCCTGCAATATGATTAGAACATTTCGGACTAATGTGCCGTGGTCTGAGTAGAGTTGGCTCAAAGGTTTCGGCCGCATCTCCGGCGGAAATCCTCAGTGGCGTTGAAAAAGCGTCCAAGGGAGATTCATCTTTTCTACTGATACAGTGTTTGAAGTGTTTGCGATATTTATCAGGGAAGTTTCCTTTCCTCCTCGTCAGCTATTGGCCGATGAACGTCCGTGCTCCTCGTTCCTAGTAGGCTGAAGCTGACCGAGCTACCGCCATCCTTGTTCTGATCGGAACGAAACGTTTGGGCCAACTCTACTCAGACAACGGCACGATAGCCCAGAATCTTCTGATATTATTGACACCTGCCGTGAAAGCCTTCACTCTTTACATTTCCTGCAATAATTGCTACGGAATGCGGTTTAAAAATCCAAACTTTTGATACAATGTCGATGTTCTTTCAATACAAGCTTTTGTCCATCTCTAGTTTGGCCAATATAGACCAATCCAAAATGATAATTGTTAATTTGAGCCGCCCATTTGTCGTTTACCCATAACAGATGAGTAACCTTGTCTTTTAACTCACTTATTAAAAGTCTCGTCCTGTTAGGCTCGAAACGGAAGTTTAGACCAAATTTGTTTTAGTTTACACAATTGCACTTTTGTATACTTTGTATTATTTTACAAGTAATACATGGAAAGTTTATATTGTTGATTAAAAACATCATTTAAATTTCAAATCTTTACTTTTAAAGTATAATTTTTGTTTTCATTGTGTAGAAAAATATTTTGTTCAATAAAATGTTTACGCATATAAATCTGAGTTTTAAATCTAAAAATCCGATGAAAATAGCACTAGTGGGAGTGAGAATAAGAATTGATTCTTCTCTTTCGTAAATAAAGAACTCTCTCAAAGTCCCGAGAAAAATCTGAATTTCAAAAACAGCAGTAATCTTGACATTCCATCTTATTTTGTGACAAGTATTAAAATTCTGTTTTCATTTCATGTCTAAAAGTTCCTTTCATCGGGTATCAGTTCCACATCGTGTTCTTAAGCTCTCACGCCAGTTCGGGAATGGCAAAAAAGAGAAAGAAGTATCCGCATTGTGTTATCAAGAAAGAATTCACGAATGTGATTTTGAAATATCTCTCACGACGACTGAATTTAAACACGAAAATGTGACATGTTTTATTTAGTAAGTTGAAAAAATATAGATAAATAAAAGTTGTTTTCTTAGATTTTTATAGATTGCTTTTATTCTGAACTCATTTTGCTTGGTTATGAAACATTTTTAAGTGTTATGTATAGCGATGAGTAAATTTCCAAGTCTAGTGCGGATATTTGTTTTAAGTGCATAATTGCTCATTTTACAGCTGCTCTTCTTTTTCCATAGGGAAAATAACTGTAGGGCAAGGGGGAAAAATGATGAAAGTGACCAAATAGCGATTTCGAGAAAAACGGAGAACAAAGTTTGATTTCTCGCAACTCATTTTGTAGTTAATAGAGTTTTCATGCACATTTAGGTCGATTCTCATATTTTCTCCCATTGTTGTTCTACCAGATGACACTAATCCTTCATAGCCCCTAGATAGTATCTAGGGGATAATATCTCAAAATAGACGAAAAGTGACTTTCATTTTTCCCCCTGTCTCTTCAACTAATATGCATTTATTTAGAAAATATCGCGTATTGTCAATTTACAGGACATACGGAACTGGCCGTATTTTTCGTATTGTCAAATTAACATCCCAGAGCTTTTAAGATGTGATTCTGAGGTCCAATATCATAATATACGATTCAATAATTAGTTATTCTCTTCTGTTAATACAGTACACTCCCGATTATTCGCAAAATTTGGTTTCACAGATACCGTGGATAACAAAAATCGCGGGAAATTCGAAAAAAGAATAAAATAAAGGGTAAAGAAATTAAGAAATGTATTTTGCTGAAAAATAATTGCATTACACTTTTAACGTGATATGTACAGTGACGATAGGTACAGCATTAAAATAAAAATTGTATTTGAGGTTCTCAAGCACATAAAATCTATAAAGAAGTGGCACTTACGATAACGCCCAGGTAAAACAAGTTATTGAATGGAGTACACCGCACTCTTTTGTAAGAAATGTTAAGAAAAAGTAATTTCAGACGTGTGATTTTAAAGAAAAAGTTTTGCTCTATAATAATAAAGTTTGAATTTTTTCCCGAGACCTTCGGGGGGATTTCCATCCCGCGGATATTCTACTCGTGCATAATCGAGACTTTACTGTATAATGTAATTCCATCGTACTCTCCTGTTAAAAATGCGATTAAGCATGTTTGAAAGACACTCAGATGGCACATTGAGGTAAAGCTGTGAAATTATTTTTTTCCCCAACACTTGGAAAGCACACTTCTTAAAGAGTGGGATCTTCAGAGGGATCTTCTCAATATCTTATCAAAAACCTTGTCATGCCAATCCAGCACAATTTTATGGTATTCTTAGGTTTTTGGGGAACTACGGGCCATATCAAAACACCCTTTACAGTTTAAAATCAAGCGTTTGTAATGACTTTCAGGGTAGGACCAAAACGTACCCTTAGTAATCCTCGAAATAGCAATCACGTGTTTTGACACAAGACGTATAACACGATTCCAACTCAACATACTCTAACTAGTTTTCCCGAATGCTTCAGCAATTGAAGGGGCAAGTGGATAAAGGTGATATGTGGCAATTTTTTTAAATTTCTAGAAAAAGCTTTCAAAAAGAATGTTGTGCTATTTCTTCTTAATAGATTTTTCTCAACGGGTAAAACGGAGTCATATTCTTAGTTACCAACCATTTCTGTGACTGGGACATGATGCTGATGTACTTATCCCCTTCCAACATGGCAAAAAGTAAGTTTTTCAAAATTGTCACATATCACCTTTAACCACTTGCCCTTTCAATTCCGTTTTCGCTCTATGGACGTCTTCGACGAAGTTGTATCGGTTTCTCTTGAGATTCCGTTTCACTTGAGATCCCGTCTTGAAATCCTGCCTTTGCCAACAGGTAACGTGATAACATTGTGCTTGACCAGCATCTCCTTTACTATTAGTGCTGTGTGGCACGGCTAGTTGCCTTAAAGAACTCGAACAATGTTGATCAACTCATGGCAGCATCTCCGTATTCTCGGCTTCACTGATACGATATCCGATGCAAATACATCGATATATTTGTTTATTGGTAGGTTTTAAAAGTAGGCCATTGACTACATCCATTAGACATTCTCAGGTGTCAATACTTACTATAAGTTTAACAAAGTCCCTTTGAGTTTTCTAATCCTTGAAATATATTACTTTTTCTTTGAAAGCTTTCTTTTATTGCACTTCAAGTAATATTAATCCCTTTAGTAATAACCAACACTAGAAAGGTACTAGAAAAAATGTCGGCGTATTTCTAATGAAAAAATAATGTAATATCCCTAGCAGCATCATCTCATCGGCCGATGATCGGCCATTCATCGAAACCCGATGAACTTCTCATTGGCCGATGATCGGTCATTCATCGAAACCCGATGAAATTCTCATTGGCCGATGATCCAATATGTCTCATCGGCCAAACAAAATCCGAACAGCAAAATCCGATGAGTTTTGCTCGAAATACGATGAGATTTGGAGCAATTTACGAGCAGAACAGTCCCGTGCCGATGAATTTCATCAGGAAACTTGATCGGAAGGATATCGTTTTTCGTTGGAATATAGCTCGGCTTATTTTCATCGGGAAAGTTGATCGGAAGGATATCGCTTTCCGATGAAAAGTAGCTCATCGAAAACCGTGCATCGGATACCGTGCTCGAAACGATGTCATCGTGCGTTACGGGATCAGTTTACGAGGGGTTCGATGATCGGCCGAGCAAAATCCGATGAGTTGATTCTACTTGGGGTGCAATCCTGAATCATCAAACCATCCATGTCCGGTTCCTGTCCTTAGTTTGCATCTATAAAAATCAAAGAACCTTGCATTTGCATCATTTCATGGTGTCCTTACTGCATGCGAAGTTACTAAAACTATTGAGTTTTGAAGTAATATAATTCGTATTTCAGCAATACATAAAGCATTGTTTCTCATTAATTAATTTAACATAGTTTAAATTGGAACTAAGTGTAATGGGATTAAATTTCAAAACATCAAATATGTTCAAAACTTTAGCTGTGATAAAACAGTACAAATATTGAAAAAAGCAAATGAACAACTTTGAATTTCGAAGAAACACTTCTTTGCCGTAAAGAAAAAGTTTACAAATAACCAATACATAAAGGACAAAGATGGGTCATTGAAAAGAAAACAGTATCTATAAAGAAGCAGCGGACCGAAAAAAACAATATGGCGATCAGGAAAACTTCCGAGTAAGTATCCATTTAGGCTGGAAGAATGACTCGCTTGAGTCTCATTGTTACTCCATTCATCATCAATATCAACTACAAGCTGTCTTATGGCGCTGTCTTTCAGCTCCTGTCTTGACCCCGACTGACATATAGAATTCCTCTGGGAGTAATTTTCTCGAAGAAGAACAAAACTGCTCATAAAGAAAGATGGAAGGAAAAGGTAGACACAAAATTAATGGTGTTTTTCCACTTTTAAAAATAAAAATATTTATTTTTGAAAAGGGATGTTGGTGAATACATTATAAAACCCGGGTATTTTAATTGTCAAATAACTGTTTAAAGCAATTGAAAAAAAAAAACGCACGTAAATAATCATTTAACCGGAGCGGAAAATAAAACTCTCAAAATACCTTTGGTACCATTTTTGTGCTAATTATTGTACAAAATCTGTACCTCAGAATCAGTCCGAAAATTTCTATTTTCCCATTATTACTGAATTGTATGTAGAATCTTATTCTGCATCGACCCATGACAGCAGTATTCTAAAAAAGAAATTCCTTTACAACTATTTAGCAGCATGAAAAGAGCACGAATCCCATCCTTTGTATGCATTCGATGATCGTTTTTACCCTCTACTTAAAATTTGCGAAAATGGACTTGAGTTAAACTGGTGCTGAGGTACAGAAATAACCTCCTAAATCCAAATGTGACAATTGAGTTCCGCTATCAGTTACTACGTTTTAAAGATTGTCTTCCACCTCACCCCCTCCCTATGTGCTTAGCTTTCTACAGTTTCACAGCAGCTATTTTTATTTGGAGAGTAAGGAAGAATGATATAAACTAATAGTATTCCTCTGAGAAGCAAGGGAGGGGAAAAGTTCACAATTATGAACATTTGGTTCAAGGAGGGAGAATTATGGGGAGATTAAATACTATATAGTTTTTAAATAATCTGAAACAATCTTCTTTTCTGGAATTTTTTTCACTTAATTTTTGGCGTAACTGTTACTAATGATCGCATCGCGGATTTACAGCAAGAAACCATCCCATATTATTTATACTTAATCACTCTGCATTCACGGTTATAATTAAGATTTAAAACTAAATTTACCATAAAAAAGCTTAAGTCTTTCACAGCGGGCGTCTAAATTGCTGTGTATGACTGATGACTCATTTACACTGATTTCAACCACTAATGATGTCAGCCACAGAGCTTGACGAAACGTTTGGATTTTCTTTTCCATTCTGACCGCGGCAAATAAGCCCGGAAATGTTATCTCTTCATAAATCTGCCGTTGTTATAATATAGCATTTTACTCTTCCTAATTATCCCAGGTAGCAAAAATAACCTTTAAACGTTTTATAAACGTTTTTAAGAGGTCATTACAACGTTAATAACCATTTTACAACCTTTAAAAAACAAATTATGCTACTTGGGATATTTCTGGAAGCCCACTTCTGCATTTTTTGTCACTATATCAAAAAATACAAACAATGGGAAATCCCAAATTTCTAAAAAAGAAAAAGTATGTAAAAACAAGAAAAATGTATCGACGTTACTAAAATCATGTAAAGCCATCATCTTTATTCATGTAAGAATTCGGATTTACATGGTTTCTCGTAACCCCAAAACGTATGTCTGCCTTTTTTATAAAACGCTGACAACGATGAAAATATTAAATCAGCAGAGTTAGGGCTTAATTGTTTATGTATTTTTTCCTCCATTGCTTCATAACAATCGCGTTAAAAAATAATATCATTTAAAATCATAAATAGATTCTGCCAAAAAAAATTAATGCTATTAAAACAAAAATGAATATTTATTTAAACATATTAATTTCTTCCAAAGTCGTTTGACTTCAGTACATTTTTCGTACCATCCCTGAGAAGTATTTTAATGTTAACTGTTAAATTAAGTCTAGGTTTTTCGTGTTGACATTAGATTGAAGTATGAATACATTAAATGGCTGCAACTCTTCGTCGGATTAAAATGAAACAGAAATTTGTCCATTTACAAATATGAATGGGTACAATTAATACTTTAAAAGACGTACGGATTAGTATTACATAGTTAATTTATCTGAAAGCTGAAGTAAAGACGTATGCTTGTCTTAGTTGTTTGTAACATGCGTTGTAAAAACAAAAGTAATTTAGTATTTATCGAGGTAAAAGAGTACATTTAAGTTACGTATTTATCCATATTGTTGAGAAGCTTCTTTTATTTCTGATAAAAATTAAGATGTTTACAATTGTTTACTATGTATGAGTGGAGAGTTATTTTCCTGATTTGGAAATTCGAGCTTTCAAAGTTACATTTCAAATCATGAGTTTGTTTTTTTCCATAATCCACTTCTATGCTTAAATTGTGATACATTTTATACTCATCTAATGCACATTTCTGAAATAAACAGTTATAGTGAAAGATAAAAAATAGCGGACAACGGAAAAAACCGAAGAAAACAAGCAAAAAAGGGACTTCGTGAGGACTTTTATTTGACCAGAAAACCGTCTAATTACAAGTCTTTTCAAACCTCCATCAAAATATCCAAGCAGGAAAATTACACCCACTCCTTAGCCGGTGGAAATCGATTAACGTAAAATTGTTTATTCCTAGTTCCGGCTTTAGGCAGGTTAATTGCAATTTCTTTGTAAACACTCTTAGTAGAGCTTTTCTCATTAATCAAAAAGCTGGTAAATTCCAGCTTCTTTAACGCCGTAATAGGAAAATTCACTGAAACAGGGAATTATGAGAGCTAATTTAAAGTAGACTTTCAGACCTATTCCTAGATAGGTATCAAATAGGATAGTTCAGAGGGGATATAGTAAACTGCAAGTTTCAATGTAAACTTCTGCTATTGAAAATCCATATTTTACACGAAACGCAAAATAAGAATGTTTAAGATATACAGGGTGTTCCAAGTCAAATGTCATGGCCTCTAATTCCTCAACTGTTCGTCCTAGATTCATACTTCCAATTGCAAATTTGCTCAAAATGAGGTAGAGAGTCAAAATATTAAAAGTTTAAAGCGAAAAAATAATTCAGTCAAAAAATACGAAATCTAACTTTTTATAGGGACTCCGGATCCCCAAACTTATATTTAGGGAAAGAATCTCCATTGAAAAATATTATTAACACAAAAAAATGACATTTGTGCGATCAAAATTTGCGGAGATATTCGAGTTTTTAATGCACAGGGCCCGTAAACAAATTGACAAAAGAAAATTTTCGCCCTGCCAGAGGAATAACGAGCTTTTAGATTAGGGACGACAATGAAATTTGTTTCGTCCATGTCAGAAAACATTCGCTTCTCATTGTATTCAAAAATAAATACAGATGATACAAGACTACAAAACATAACAAAACAAGGTAAATTATTATACAATTTTATACAAAGATATTAAACACACGAAATATGTAGAATCTAAGAAATAATATACATTGCGATTACATTGTTCGTAAAGCAACACCATTTCTACGTACTGTTCCGTAGTGTACATCGTAACTTCAAGCCTTAACGAAATGCACCTAGTTAAGCCGATTTTATTCTGCAGTGAAAGGATTACGTTATTTCAAGCAATCACTATACAGTCGGTAAATTTATATTCGCGAATTCGGCAAGACATTTTCATTCTTTCTTATTCAATTTTTTTCGAATTTTAATTCCCATGTTAAACAACTTTTGCAGTTAAATATATTTTAGGAAAATAAAGAATATTTTGAAAAAAAAAAAAGAACTCTGAATGGTGCGAATTTCGCGTGCATTTATGGCCCCCAAAATCACTTAAAATAACGCTAGTGTAAAGTGGTATAACTCATAAAGTTTCATGTTTCATTTCTCCATGGATTTTGATCGCACAAATGTCATTTTTTTTGTGTTAGTATTATTTTTTAATGGAGATTATTTCTCTAAATATAAGTTTGGGGTCCCGGAGCCCCTACAAAAAGTTAATTTTTTTATTTCTTAACCAATTATTTTTTTCGCTTCAAACTTTCCACATCTTAACTCTCCTCCTCATTTCGAGCAATTTGGCAAATGGAAGTATACATCTAGGACGAACGGTTGAGTAAATAAAGGTCATGACAGTTAACTTGGAACACCCTGTATATATAGCATGAACCAGCTAGGAATTCCAATATTCTGTCCTTCATATTTATTTTATTACTATGTTTCTTCAATGTTGTACTTTGAACACCATCTTTGCCTATAACTCCTCACAAAACATATCATTTAAAAGATAAATATCACTGACATTCAGTGAACATTTAAAAGCGTTATAACGTCTGACATATAGCTAAAAATGTTACAAAACTTTACACAAGACGTAAGAAACCCTGGCACTCAGAATAAGTCCATAAATATATGTCCCCAAAACCACGAAAAATCTCAACCAGACAAAGATTCATAACTGACTTTTAAAAAGAACTTTATCTTGACATGCCATCTTATTTTGTGGTTTGCATTAAAATTCCTCCAAGGATCAGAATGCAGTTGAACTGGAAATTCTTTTCAGTTTAGTGTCATGTTTTTAAGCCTTTTCAACGATACGTCATTTCTTATCAGCGACTAAAAAAGCCCACATTGTGTTTCCGAGAAAAAAAAAAAAAAAAAGTTGCGCATGAGAGAATAGGAAGCAACAATACGCTGCACTGAATTTCAGAATAAAAGGCATGTTTTATTTACCATGTCACCGACTGTTTTAAATTCTTTCATTTTGTTTTTTCTTGGCAAGTAGTCTTTTTAGAGAATTTGAAGATCTTTTTTTTGGTGAGTAAAAAGGGAAGTAATAAAGTCGTATATGATATATGTCCATTAATTTCTTTGTATCTTAAAAAAAATATTTTTTAAAACTACTTTTAGTCATAACGACTCGAAATACTACAGGTTGTTTGTAAGTCCTGAACTTCAAAAGAAAATATACTTAGTTTTTTATATTCATGCGCGATTCTCTTTCTTTTAAAAGTATTCTTTTCAATAAAAAGTAGCTCTTTTCTGATAGATAGAGTAGCAGCCAAAGTTATGTTAGTGCCGTTGAAACTTAAAATGACATTCATAAAAGTAAAAACTTTTTAAAAAACCGCGTACATTTCACTGTGAGGTTTTTGGCCTACTTTCCCGTTAAAAATAAAAGAAAGACGAAAAAGTATTAAAAGTGGCTTAATGCATATAAAAGTATCGCCAAGTCCAAAAAATATAGCCAAGTCCAAAAAATATCGCCAAGTCCAAAAAAATATCGCAAAGTCAAAAAAAAAGTCAAAAATAAACAAAAACGAAAAATAAATGTCAGAAAATTAAAAATTGGAAAGTATGGCATTGAGATGGGGAAATTTGTGTGTCTGTCGGTCTGTCTGTCCCCCCATAATGTCTTTTGAATGAACATTCCGATTTGAACAAACATTTTTTTGTTGGAAAGATCTCGGCGAGTACAGCTCATTGCTATATTTGATTTTCCGATTTGAACCATTTTTGGTCCAACTTTGAACCGTTCAAACAACCTGTCCCGCGATACTAACTTTTTAGTGAACTGTCCGATTTGAATAAACTTTTTTTTGTTCGAAAGATCTTATCAAGGATACTTCATTCCCGTATTTATATTCCAAATTTGAATAATTTTTCATTAAACATTGAACCGTTTAAACAAGCTGCCACCCCTAAAAACTTTTGAGTGAACCGTCCAATTTTAACAAACTTTTTTTTGTTCGAAGGGTCTCAGCAAGGATACTTCATTACCGTATTTAAATTTTCCATTTGAACATTTTTTCGTTCAACATTAAACCGTTCAAGCAACCTTTCCCCACCTAATAACTTTTAAGTGAACCGTCCGATTTGAATAAACCTTTTTTTTTTGTTCGAAAGATCTTGGAGAGGCTCATTCCCATATTTCGTTGTTTGATTTGAACCATTTTTTATTCAATGTTGAACAGTTCAGAAAAAAACTTACATTAGAGCCTACGGGAAAAAATTAAGTTGAATGTTGATCCTGAACTTAAAGGCGAATTTCTTTCAAACTAACTTTGTAAGAAAATGGTTTTGATAAATAATTTATTGTTAAGTACTTTTCTGAATAATCTTCTGTGAGGACTCTGATTCCGACTCCGCAAACATGGCGGAAATGCAGGCTCAATTTTTTTTTGGCAGACAATTTTTTTTGTAACAAAAATTTTTCATTCACGAGGGTATTTTATTCTTTATTTATATTTGACAACTGGCAACGGATTAAAAATAAAATTCGAGACATTTTATTATCGGACGAGTTTTTTTTTTTTTTCTTTCTTTGATAAAATGTGATTTGATGTTATTTGTACTTTTTTTTTTGAAAACGATTGATGGTTTTTTCTACGGAAGAACTGTAACAGTTACATTCTTTAAAGGTGCGACAAAACTTTATTTATTCGTTTATTTACTTTTTACGTGTCTATTTCATCTGATGAGAGGGGAACATTTTGTTTCTAGAAATCAGCTTTAAGTGCTAAAAAGGTAGGTTTGACATAATTTTCAGTCTCAGATAATCAAGAGAATAATGATCAGATGCCCATGTCGATGTACGGGAAAGTAGGTTCGTTTAGTTTTTGACAGAACTTCTTGTTTTTATATCAAATTGTTTGCACACGAGTTTCCAATGTTGACTGATCAAATCATGTAATAATGCATGAAATATCATTGATAAAAACAGTTATGCTAACTATTAGCCGGTACCAGGGGAGTTTCAGGGGGCTTTTGAAGGTCAAATTCCCATAACCTTCCGTTTAAACAAATGTTTCTAATTTTAATATGGTAGTTTACGGCAGTTGAAAATTCTAAAGAAGTTTTAAATAACACAAAATTGTTCTTTTTATTTCATTACTCAATTGAAAGATATATTTTGATTTGGCAAATTATTTTTTAATAAATCGTAAAGAGAAAAAATATGCTTTAAAATAATATTCAATCTTTTTTTTCGCATTTGCACAATGTGAAAAATATATGTTGTTTTTACAGTGCAATACAGCCAATTTTATAGTAATAAACTGCAAAATTTGCTAATTTTACAGCAATAAACTGTAAAATCACTAATTTTACACTAATAAACTAAAATTGCTATTTTTACAGTTTATTAGTGTCCATATTACAGCTTTAAACTGGAACCTCTGCTGCCAGTATTTTACTGTTGTTTTTGCAGTATAATGCAACTATTTTTGTAGTAATAAGCTGTTAAGTTTCTGCTTTGCAGTAATAAACTCTGTACCTCAGAACCAGAACGACGTAAGTCCAGAAATGGCAATTTTCATTTTTTTGCTTCATTGTATGTGGAATCTTATTCCACATCGACTCATTAAAACAGTATTCTGTAAAACAAATTCCTTCACAATTATTTAGCAACGTGAAAAGAGTGCGAGTCCCATCCTTGGCATGTATTCGATAATCGTTTTTCCCCTCTACTAAAAAATGACGAAAATGGACTTACGTTAGTCCGGTTCTGAGGTACAGAACTGTCAAATAATCCCTTTTGTATAAAACAGTGAGTAACCGCCCCTAAACAAGGACTAAGGCAGGAACATGCATAACACCGCCAACTCGGCTATTTCGATCCAAGGACTGCAGTTTCGCGCTTATTGTGCGCTCATCATCATGGAATACGAAAGTAGCCGAGGTGGAGGCAAAAATCCTCTTATAGGGCAAAGAGAGCGAAAAAAACTGGTAGCTAATGTGATGCTCATTTTACAGTTTTAAAGTAAAACCTCTGCCGGCATTTTATTATAAAACCAACAATTTATTTTTTGCAGTTCATGTACACTTTAAACACTAAAGAATAAATACACTAGAATATCTTCACCAAATGAAAAATCAGATGATGCATGAGTTTAAGAAACTATAAATGCAGGAAGTTGCTCTTTTTTTATTGAACACAAAAAAACCACGAAAAAATAAAATTAATGCTTCCGGTTGTAAACCCCATTATTTGTACAGGTGAAGAAAATGAAACATTGACTAATCTCAGAAAACTTATCCCCACAAGTTATCTCTAAATACTGGATTCGAAAAGAAAATCTAGGAATTCTTCCTCTGTGTACGGAATTCAAAATAAAAATTCCTTTAGATGATCTAGCGTTAGATATAGACGAGCAAATAATTCCAAAGAAAAGGAATGCTGAGGGAATTTAATTTAAGTTCGCAAATGCTTTCTCGCAGTTTTATTAAGGGTTTAGACCAATACATAGATTGTTAATGATTGTTTCCAATGACTGTAGAATTAAATTAAGATTAATGCAAAGGGTGATAGTACGTAATATAAAATGCATACAGTTTATAATAGTAAAACAAATTATTTTATGCGGTTCCAATCACATTACTGTGCATGGAAAGTGAAGTGCATGCAACTTAACTTATATTTTTTTGTCCACTTATGCCATCTAAAAAACCCTACAATACATCACACAAAATAAAGTTTTGATGCACTGGAGCTATTATATTGCAACTTCCCAAAACACTCGGTAAAATAAGTCAAAGTCTACAATATGTCACGCAAAGATATTTCTAAATACACTGAAATTATTATGTTGCAACTTCCAAATTAGTTTCGTAGTAGAAAAAAAAGAAGTCCAAAGTTTACAATACATCACCTAAAAGAAAGTATAAGTGTGCAGGAGTTGTTGTTGCAACTTTTAAAACAACTCCGTAAAAGAAAAATAAGATAGTTCAAAGTCTACAATACTTAAAGCTAAAGAGGGTCTATTACACTGGAGTTAATATGTTGCAACTTTCAAAAAAGAGTCCATAGTCTACAGTCAGTCAAGCAAAAGAAGGTGTAAATACACTGAAGCTGTGCTACAACTTTTAAAACAACTCCATAAAATTAAAAAAAAAATCCGGAGCTACAATACATACACTGCTCGACATTGAAAATGCAACACCAAAAAGGAGTGGTCAGAAATTTATGCAAATTTTAGAGTAGATGCAGGTCACTGAGTTATGCAAATGATGTGAAATGCGCAGCTCTCCAACGCACGTCAATTAAGATATAAGGAGTGAAACGTGCAGAATGGGCAATATTCGTGTCGGTATTTCTACAAGACAAATTATCGAAGAAATTTTTATTTTGTCTCGGAGGATACGTTTAATAGGAGATAATGCCAGGCCACCGTCAACGAAGGCACTTCCAACAAATACTAGACGATTTTACAAGGGGTATGGTGATCGGACTGAGAAGGGGGGGATTGATCCATACGTAAAATCGCTGCTGATGCCTACATGGATGCGAGCACGGTGCATCGGCTTTGTCGAAGATGATTGGAACAAGGAAATGAGGCAAGATTAAGGGGTGCAGGTGCAGTCAGAGTGACGTCAGCACGTGTAGAAAGACACATTAACCGACAAGCTGTGGCGGCCCCGCAAGTAACTTGTACCTTGATTCTGCTGCATGTGCAAGATACCCTAGATGCTCCTGTGTCGACCAGAATCATTTACCGTCGATTGAATGCTCGTGGCCTGCAATCACGGCGTTCGCTTAGAAGACTGCCATTGAACCCCACAGCATAGACGGGAACGTTTGGCATGGTGCCGGACAATAGCGGCCTGGATGGCAGAATGACGAAACGTCGTGTTCTCAGATAAGTCACGCTTCTGTTTATCCAGTGACAGTCGCCGCATACATGCGTGGCGTCGACGCGGAGACAGATCTAATCCGGCAGTAACTGTGGAACGCCCCACCGAGAGACAACGTGGCATAATGGTTTGGGGCCCTATTTCTCACTATTCCATATCACCTCTAGTTCGTATTCTAGGCACTCTGATGGCCCAACGATACTTGAATAATGTACTGCAGCCGGTGGAAATTCTCTACATTCAGGGGCTGCCTAATGTACATTTCGGCAGGATAACGCTCGACCACACAGTGCTTGCATCTGCCAATATGCTCTCCAAGTTACTTAGCTGCTTCACTAGCCACCATACTCTAATGACCAGTCATAAATAGAACATGTATGGGATGCGATTAGGTGCCGTTTGTAGAATCTGTCCCTGCCTCTTTCAGAAGACGAACTGTGGGAAATGGTTGAAAGGGAATGAAGAGCCATCCCTCAGGACACCATCCGCACTCTTATTGAGTTTGTGCCTAGACATGTTTCTTCGTGGATTGCTGTCCGCGGTGGTCGAAATCCCTACTGAGCCGACGCCGTTCTCTTTCTGTTTTGTGTCTATCGTTTTAAAATAAAGATCACTTATTGTTCCTTGCTGTCTCTGACTTTGTACCAAATTTCATCACTTTCCGACCATTCCTTCCTGGTGTTATATTTTTAATGTCGAGCAGTGAAAGAATAAGAGTCTAAATACACTGGAGTTATTATGTTACAACTTTTAAAACAACTGCGTAAAAGAAAAATGGGGTAAAATACCCACAGACCCCCTTGGGAACATTCGAATGCAAAGACGAGGGGAGGTGTACAACTAGACCCCCTCAGAGACTGCATTCCAAACTATAAGATTCTACAGCATGCAGTTTTTAGGTCGTGCGACATGCATATATACGCGCATACATACGTGTACATACAGACGTCACGATAAAATTCGTCGTAATTAACTCAGGGATTATCGAAAAAGATTTTTCAGCTGGTTATATATTGGTAGATAGGTATGCACGTTCTGACAGATAGAAAAAAATTCTTAATATTTATTCGGGGGTAAGCAAAATCAAAGTTTAGACTGAAATTTGAGGAAATTTTTTTTCGTAATCACAATACAATTTACTTTACTACGTAAAAGGAAGTAAAAAACGAAAGTATTTGCAGTGATTAATTGAGTTCTTTGCAACCATGTTGATAAAGGAATCATAGGTTTATTTTCTTAGAAACGCAACACAATCACATTATCCTGGTTAAGTCGTTTCTTTCAGTAAATAAATTGTCTCACGAGGTGATCACATCTCAAAATTCTGTAACCTTACACTATCGTGTTTATTTTGAAGAAATAAACATTTTAAGAAATGACTCTTTTAACTGGCCATCTCGCTCGTGCTGATTGACGTCTCTGGATTATTTTCACTTGGAACATGTTTAGTAGTGATTTAAGGGAGGAGGGGGGAAACCAGTGAGAAATATGCATATTTTTTCATTGTTGTCAAATTGTTTTCTATGAGAAAACATTATATGATATATCATTCTATGATATATCATTCTGTATTACATCCATTTTAAAATCAAAATTGTTATGAGTATAGCTCCATTGAATCTGGTAGTTATTTTAAAAAAGACTAAGCATAACTTCACGTAGAGTCAGCTATGGGGCACCTCTATTAAGTTGACCTCTGACATTGAAAATGGTAATTACCAGGGATTTGGAGTTGGAATGATTTTGAAAAATGACTACGACTCCCAGATCAATTCCACTCAGAGTCAATAAGGGGACATTGTCTATATCCAAGTTCAACCCTTATCACTTATCACTTAGTTGAATTGTTGAATGTCCACTGTTTTAGATGTATTAACTGTCTCAAGAATACTGGTACGAAATATGTCCCACATGTTGTATGACTCCTGCTGCTTGGTGTTTTTTTTTTTGCTTAAACTGAAAAAATTCAAAAAAAAAAAAAAAGACGAGTTTAAAAAGAAAAAAAAAAACGTTATATAACTTATAACACGTTATTAACCATTACATTTTTTCTTAACTCCTTCTTGGACATGCACGTACCACGGCCTATTTAAATCCCTCTCAAGACGGACTTGCACGTAAAAAACTGTCAGGAAAAAGCTACCCCGTGAAATTCCATCTTCGCTTCAACTCTCCACTCCGTTCCACTTTTTCCTGGCAGTTTTTTACGTGCAAGTCCATTATAAGGGTTTTTCTTTTAACAGGCCGTGATATTACGTGCATGTACATGAGAGGGTTAAAAAACACATATTGTACAGGTAAGGTAATATTATGTACTTTAAAGAGGAAAAGAAAAGAAAAGAAAAATATGTTTCTTTGTAAAATCAGACTAAATAGCAATATTAAAATTCTTATTTCAAAATGTTCTTGATCAATATATGTAGCTTTTTAATGATCAGAAGTGTTTTAAAAAGGTTCTTTGTCCCTACTTTCTTCAAACCGTTCATGAAATACTTATGTCCAAACTAACATGTGAAGAATCGTTAAAAAAAAGATAAATCTGATATCAAGAAGTGAAAATTGTTAACACTGATAAGCAAAATAAAAATCTTGGACACGATTTCTACTATTTTCGAGAAAATCACCTATATGTATTTCTAGCAACCAGTCTAAAAGCATAGCATTGATGTGTGTCCAGGGAAACCATCATATTGCTCTCTCGAGTTCCATTGTCGCTTCATTTTTCATCAATATCAACTACTAGTTGTCTGTTGCGTCGTTTCTGTTTCTTTCCTTGACCTAAGTCAACACAGGGAATCCCCAAAAGAATAATTTTTCTGAGGAATTATAAGCGAAAATGTTATTATTCCTCGAAGAGAAGAGGGCTGTTTGCAATCCATGAAAGTATATGCGAGTCTCATGAGAGATAAGTTTATTAGATAGAATACGAAATTTGTTTTGACATTTAGGGGAATTGAGCAACCTGGAAACATTACTTTCTTTCTGAACAAAATAGATTTACATTTTCAGTTTTTGTGTCATTTCTTAAAGTGTATAAATTAAAAAAAAAGGGGGTGGGTGGGGTGATAAAGAAACGGTATTTAAAATGAAATATTTGATGTGTGCATGCACTGTAGAAATGAATGTTGTTATTACATTATAATACAGCTAATTTCATAGTAATAAATTGCAAAAATTGCTAATTTTACAGTAATAAGCTGTAAAATTGCTAACTTTACAGCACTAAGTTGTACAATTGCTAGTTTTACAGTAAATAAACTGTGAAATTGCTAATTTTACAGTTTATTACCATGCGTTTTACAGTTTTAAACTGGAACCTCTGCTGCCGGTAGTATACTGTTTTTTTACAGTAAAATACAGATAAATTTTACGGAAATGAACTGCCAAATTGCTAACTTTACAGTAAGAAACTAAAATTGTTAGTTTTACAGTTTGTTACTGTGCATTTTACAGTTTTAAATTGGAACCTCGGCTGCCAGTATTATTCTGTAAAAACAACAGCTCATTTTTTGCAGTGTAGTGAATTATTCTTCGGATAAGATGAACTGATCTTAAAGGTCCCTAGGATTTCAACGAGGTTCGACTTTATAAACTTTTAAATCAATGCATTTTTAAAATTTGTGTAGAGTTAACAATCATAAAACTTGTTGTAAATGCAATAAAATAATGAAACTATTTTTAAAGAAATGCATAAGGATGCTAGAAAATAGTGTTCCTATAAAAAAAAAAGCTCCATAACGCAACGCTCCCCACGTAACAATCAATAAAAATAAGCTCTTGAAAAGTTAAGAAATTTTGACATTTTCCATGCTTTAATGGATAAAGATTTCGAACTTTTAACAACTCTTAAAAAATTTACTTTTAACATTCCTGATCATAAATTTTGCAATAACAATGCGTTTAAAAGCGAATTTTTGCAACGATAAAATGTAACATATTCCTCTCATGAAATAAAATCCATGCATGTTAAAGTAAGGCCCTCTTAGCAATATAACTTCTCAAGTATTTGCTATAAATCCATGAATTTAACTCTCACATATGCTCTCAAAAAAATGATGTCGTAAATTTTGAAAGTAAAAAGGTAGAAACAAATTACGAAACAAACGGCAAAACGCTTTTAGTACTACGACAAGAAATTTTTAAGATAAAATAAGGGAGAGATTTTCTAAATACATGCATAAATTATATTCCATTTCGAAATGCGAGTCTAGTTTTTTGTTAGTTGTACGTGCATTTATATTTACATACAAGCCTATTGATTTCCTTACTTTTAATACATTCATTCATGTTGTACGTGCATTTAATTTTACACACATGTATATTGATTTCCTTACTTTTAATACATGCATTAATGATTGAAATATTAAAATGGATATCATGTGTCATAGAAAGAAATGAAATTAATTTTTGTTCTTTTAAAATGGGTTTACTTTGACAATAATAATAACGGTCAGTTTCTGAAATTAAATAAATGAAAAAATATAAAATACAAAAATAAAAAGAAAGAAAGAAAAAGACAATTAAATTTAACTAGTTCAGAATCTATTGAAAAATGAAATTTTTATATGTCGTACCTATTTAAGCTTTATTCAGTAACACAGTACTTGTAATACTATTTCTGGGTAAATATTTATACTTAACTTATCATGAATGAAATATTAAAGAAAAATCTCGAAATCCATGTGCTCAATTATAAATCAAGATTTTTTTTACTAATAGTCACTTATTTTTTCATTTGATGAAAACCCAAGAAAAATATCATTTTCCGTCCTTAAAACATCTTTAGATAAAACTTAGAAAGAACTAAATAACGCAATAGAAAAATGTGTTTAAAAAATTGGTTCGGTTTATTTCCTTTTTTCTTCAACTTAAATAGCTCAATTGTTTCTTTCGAACATTTTGTACAAAAACCATATTTTAACACAATAAGTTAAATAAATATATTTCCGTTCAAAAAAGAAAAGGGTGGTCCAATACCGAGCACTATAGAACAAGTGACTCCCAAACATCGCAAAAGTGCAGAGGCGAAAATATGTTTCCAGAAGTTTCAAATGTGTACAAAAACTACAACCAGCAAAACGATGTGCCCATATTTTGCCCGAATTATTCCCAGAAGGGCACCACATGTCACCCTTGATCAAGTAATGAAGAACAAAAAAGATCCTCCTGCAGTTGATATAGAAGAAGAACGGAGTAACAATGAGTCTCCGGCGAGCGATATTGTCACTGGGTCCTTGGATCTTTAATCATGCCGCCCATAAAAACGCCATATTGTTTTTTGGATAGTTGCATTTGTTTTATTGAACCAATATAGTTTTTTTGCTGAGTTATTCTTTCTCAACAAAGAGAGCATAAAAGAAAATGAATTCACATAAACGTGCATAAAAAAGGGTAGGTTGATAAAAATACTTCGCACTTTGTTTGGAAAAGAAGTATTTCTGAAACTATTTTTTGTAATTAGATGCACTAGGTATTACTTTAATTGAGAGATAAATGTTAATTGATTACATTTTCCATTTTTTAAAAATATTACATTGCCTTAATACGGACAAAAACGGTATCAATATTCATTATGGCGGCAGAATCACAACGCGTACTTCTGATGGAAATAAAATTCAAGAAAAGCAGTAGTAGGAAACTGTAGAGAGTAAAGTGAAGCAATTTAAACGGAAAAATATGTTCACAGCTTGCAGCGCCACGTGTTTAACAACCTGTTAACTAAGTTCCTAAATATATAGTTGATTCCAATTAACAAATGAATTACTCTAAAAATCCAAGGAAAAAATAGTACAAGTCATTTTCAAAACTTGATACATAGTTTGCAACATTTCATGGTTTATTAAAAATATTGTTTAAAAGAAGAAAATTGTTTAAAAGAAAGGTCACGTAATTATCATTTGAAATATTGATTAAGATCTACTGATGTTCAGTAAAGTAAAATTTAGGTAACATTAGGCATGTTTTAATAAAAATGTTCATTGGTAGATAAAAAGAAAAACAACGTTTAAAAGCATAAATAAGATTAAAAGTTTAAACTTCTTAAAAGGCGGCAAACATGTTTCGGAGGCAACAGCCCCTTCTTCAGTGCCCAGCAGGAAAATGGAATGAAACAAGGTCCTAGGAGAGCTTAAATACGAATATTTAACCCCCCCCCCATGACCTTGTTTTACCTTGTTCCTCAACTGACATTGTACCACTTGATTGCTTTTTATTATAGTTTATACATGCAGGAAAAAAAAACTTGAAAAAGCGGTTTGTATCAAAAATGCAATTTCGAGATATTTTGCTCCAAAATTCATGGATTTTTTTTTATGTGTCCAAAATTTAAAATTTACTGAGATTACGAGATGGGGAAAGGCCCTGATAACGACGCAAATTGAATGGTTGATACAAATGAAAACTTTTAACAATTGATTACATTTGAAAACAACATTACTTTCCGGTCCCCCTACACTGCAAAAAATGAACTGCTGTTTTTACAGTATAATACTGGCAGCTGAGGTTCCAATTTAAAACTGCAAAATGCACGCACAGTAACAAATTGTAAAAGTGGCAATTTTACAGTTTCTTACTGTAAAGTTAGAAATTTTAGTGTCTTGCCGTAAAATTTTGCTGTATTGTACTGTAAAAGCAACAGTATAATACAGGCAGCAGATGTTCTAGTTTGAAACTGTAAAATGCACCGTAATAAGCTTTAAAACTAGTGATTTTGCAGTTTATTAGTGTAAAATTAGCAATTTTACAGTTTAGTACTGTAAAAGTAGAAATTTTAGTTCATTGCTGTAAAATTAGCATTTTTTACAGTTTATTATCATAAAAGTAACTGCATTATGCTGTAAAAACAACATTCATTTTTTACAGTGTAATATATGAACGTATGTCTAATTTAGAAGCAATTTAATGTTTTGGAATGTTTTCCTAAGGTCTATATTTCAATGATTACGCAAAAACATATTCAATCGTAAATTAACCCTACCCAGGTAGCACAAATAACCTTTAAACGTTTTATAAACGTTTTAAGCGGTTGTTACAACGTTAATAACCATTTTACAACCTTTAAAAAACGAAGTGTGCTACTTGGGTATGCACGTTTAGAAAAGCTATAAGACAAGGACTGATAGAGACAACAATCTTACCATACATTGGTTCTTGGAATGTGTTACTGTTAGTTTTCTCTTTACTTGCTGTGTACCTTAATTAATCTAAACTTTATTTTAATTAAAGCATACTGAAGATTTTTAATATTAAATTCACGCTGTTTCAAAAAAAAAAAACAGAGATAGAAGGACTAATTTTGTTCCATGATTAAAATTTTTTTCGAAAAAAACTGTTTTTTCCAGCATAAAATTACCTTTTAAAAATATTAAGTACTGAACACATATTAACAGTAATTAAAGAGCTGAAAGTTGAAAATTTTTCTGTTGAATATTATGACATTTTAAAAGCAATAGTATTTTGTTCTTTGAGTAAATTCTTTTAACTATTCGCGGATAAAATCTACACTAAAAATACATTTAACTTCTGCAGAAATCATATGTTTGCATTTGAAAAAATTACTTTTACTGTAAGATTCATATTCCCTTATTTCAAAAGAAAGAAAAAAAGAAGCTAGAAAGATTAGGATTCCATTATCAAAACCAGTAAAACATGTTTTTATTTTGAAAATCCTTCTTTCTTGTGTTCTTTCTCGCAATCATATTTCATACTATAACATTCTTGTGTTGTTCTTACAGGAAAATAATAGAAAAATTGAATTTCTTGAGTACAAGCAGTTAAATGTCAGAAGATATTACATTTGATATTGATTTAAGAACAGTCGTAAAATAGGTTGCGTGCCATTACGCGATTACTTTAAACATTTGAATAAATGATTGACAAAAATAGTTTTATGCCTCTAGAATTTCTTAGAAAATTGAAGCACAGCAGGACTTATTAAATATAGAACTACAAACACATATACAGCGTGAAATAAATAAAAATCTTTATACAGTAATGTAATAGCAGTGAAGAACGGAGAAAAAGCGAAACAAAGCAGCTGACATTTGGACACATGCTTCGGAGTTTCAATGAAATACCTTTTAAAAGAAAGGAATGTTGAGCTTTTGTATGTTGTTGAGTTATGTATAAACGCTAAGGCTGGTATTTAAGTGAAACACGGACGATCTCAACTCACCAATGCAATCTCAAATTCCCAAATTTGGATACGTTACAATCGCTACGAGAAGCGATTCTAATGTAATTCGACTTCCAGAAGCGATTGCCGTTTGCGATCGCCTCGAAGCGATTGCAATGGTGTTTCACTTGAATTTCTGCCTAAAACTTCGTTTCACTGAAAAATATTTTATTGGAACCTCGATACACGTGTCGGCAATTCTATCAATTCATTTTCTAATGTGTTCGGTAAAGTTTGTTTCAATGCAATAGTTGTTTTTGTCAAACACTACAAATGTATACCAGTTGTAAAATGTATTTAGTAAAACGAACAAATTGTTTGTTGATTTATGTTTAGCAACTCAACTTCAAGATTTTTCTCCCATGAAAAAAGGGGTTCACTTTTACTCCGAAACACTAGTATGCACCAATATTGAAATTTTTATTCTTAAATGACTTCCATTTTATAGTTTAAACTCAATTGTGTTATTTCATTCTAAAGCCTGAGAAAAACATTTTGTTACTATATCCAACAGAATGCCGCCTTGCGTATGGATAAAGGTATTCCTTACCCTTCAATGCTGGAGATTCCTATGGGATATCCTAGGATTCTATCAGTCCTAAAAATTTTAACTTATTGCATATTTGTGATACGGTAAAAAAAATATAAATTAAACAAAGTTGAATCACTGCATCAAATGTTTTTTTTTTTTTTTCAAAGTGGGGTTGCTAATGATTTCCTCACTATTTGCAAACCAACGTAATTCTTCAGAAATAACTATAATTCTTTCATTCTTGTTTTTACAGTATACTACTGGCAGACGAGGTTCCAATTGAAAACTGTAAAATACACAGTAATAAACTGTAGAACTAGCAAATTTTGCAGTTTCTTACTGTAAAGTTAGCAATTTTACAGTTTAGTGCCCTAAAATTTAGCTGCGTTATGCTGTAAAAACAACAGCGTAATACTAGTCGCAGAGGTTCTAGTTTAATACTGTAAAATGCACGGTAATAAACTGTAAAATTAACAATTTGACAGTTTAGTACTGTAAAATTAACAATTTGACAGTTTAGTACTGTAAAATTAACAATTTGACAGTTTAGTACTGTAAAATTAACAATTTGATAGTTTAGTACTGTAAAATTAACAATTAGATAGTTTATTACTGCAAAATTTGCAGTTTTTACCTTTAAAGCTGTATCCAAATACAGAGCTCAGTGTATGTGTGTGCGTGTGTGTAAGTGTGTTTTATTTCATCTTGTGTTTCTTTGCCTCAGAAAACCATGCCTGTAGTAATATTGCAATAACGCTCTGATTGCACTGAAGAATTATTTTCGTTTTAGTTTACTATAGTAGTCAGTAGTGATAGATTTTACTGCACAAACATTAATTCATTGTAAGCCAGTCAATATTGAATTTATTAACTAGTCAATGAAAAGGTACTTATTCCTAAATTTAGAGTTAGTTAACTAAATTGTTACGATTACTTTTTCAGACGCTTTGAAAAAAAATCTTTTATAAGTAAGAACTGTATTGACTAAAATCAATTATAAAAGTATCCATGATTGGTTATTCGTGTTGCATATTGGAGAAAGTTTCTGCTAAAATTGAAAATTGCTAAACTTAACCTCTTTTCAAAGTGCCTTAAAGGATGTGTTTTTGCCTAGATGAAATAGGTGTGCTTTCCACGTTTTAAGAGGGAAAAAATGGGACTGCTTTAGGTTTATTCTCAGGAATTTGCTAACTGAGACTGCTTTGTTAGGATTGACACGTTAAAACGTGTTCCAGTCCTTGTATCCGTTTGTAGTCCTTAAATGTATCAACTGATTAATTTATTAACTTATGAGCAGATTTGAAACTATATTAAATTTAGTTGAACTAAAATATCCGTAAATACAAATTCTGAGTGAGTGAGTGCACCTACCGACTGCCGTAGAATGACTCCCAGGATCTTTTCGTAAGCCGGCAGTCGGAGTCGGTGTCCAAATTTATTCAAGACACCGAAACATAACATACAATAAAACTAGTAAAAGACAAATAACAGGGTACAATACAAAAACAGCAAGACAAAGAACTTACTAAACACAGAGATATGAAAAGATGATAATACGAAACAAACAGTATATACAAATTCTGAATAAATTGCCATGAGACTAAATGAAAACATTGGGATTAAAACGATAAAAGCAATGTAATGGATATACACACAATGATTAAAAAAGCCTAATGCTCGGCAACATGAATTTTTAATCTTGATTCTTTTTCTTGCCGAAAAGCTGAATTCAGGAAAGCAAATCACGACTTGCGGAGTTCAAATTATTCTCAAGTCTAGGAGCTCGAGATACCTTGATGAAGATCCTGTGTTAGCTATATCACAACCAATGTACAACAGCCACTTATCTCCAAATTGATCAGGAAAGGCCTCTAGAAGAACCTTTTCTTTCCTTACACGTGTCCTATGAAATCGTAATGCCTTATTTTATGGCCAATAAAGTATTCTCACGTTGGTGCTCTTGGTAATGCAATTTTCTTTCTCTGGAACGAAACTAAAACTTTGGAACTTCCCCATGTTCTCTTAAAATCACGTAATGCGGAGGTCTTTAAGATAATTCTAAAAGCTCTTCCCATTTTCCGGAGGGTTGTCTCTTATTAAAACTGCAGTTTACTTTTGATTTCCAAGATTAATTGATCAGCTTGTGATGAGAATATAACCTTAGCCTCCAGAAAATTTCAATATGAATCTAATTCTCAAACTCTTAATCCCAAGCCTACTGTGGCCAAAAATAATAAAATTGCAAAGAATTCAAAGAAGTTCACTATCTTTAAGTATGTTTAATCTTCATTGTTTAAGGTAAGTGCACCAAATCACTTCATCTTAAGGCCCATGGTCTAGTATCTTGTCGATGTATGATTTAAAAATATTCAAATTTTGCATTTAGTACATGACTCATACTAATAAGAAAGAAATAATGCTACTTTAAATTAACTTTCAAATTTTTTCCCCCAAATTTTACTCAAGAATTTTTTTACGAAAATAATTATAACAAAATTTACCGTAAAAAATCAGGCAATTTGGACAAGACTCTTTTGTAATAAAGGTCACTACACTTTTGCTTGCTGATAATTAACTACCTGTTCAAAATGTTTCGTCCTCACTTAGGCTTTCTAATTAAGATAAAATCACAATCTCATGAAATTTTGCTGTCCTACGTAAAAAATGGAGTGTTATTTTAAATGTCAACCCTGCCATATTTGGCTTATCAATCTTATATATATATATACCTTATGTAGGAAAACCTCTGAGCAAGCAATAGCATACAGGAATCATATTAGTTGTTTGTATGGAACTCTGAATTAAAGATAAAATTCACGTTCTTTCAAAATATAAAAGTAATATATTCAATACGATTATTAATACTAAAGGCTAAACTATATTACATGTTGATGTATTATGAGTGCATGTAAACTTAGCGGATATTCTATTGTTTTGAAAATCTTCTTTTTAGTTTGATTTTCTCTAAAAGAATGTTCTTTAGTTTTTTTTAAACTATAATTAAAATTATTTAAGGTAAGACCTCGTTGAAATTTATAGAACAAACATGTATCACCTCTTATACAAACACAAATGTCGTTTCGCACGAAGTCCATTACTGTGCACTTGGTGACAACAGACATGTCAAATGACTGTCTGAGAATGTCTTCCTAATGACAGGGTGTAGTAAGGACTCAAATCTTCTGAATGGTCCCTACAACAGACATCGTTGCATTGGTACTAAGTACAAGAGGCGTGTTCCAATTAACGGTAAAATCACTTAGTTAGATTCAGTGTCACAAGGAATTCTGTTTACATAATAAATATATATTATGTGTTGGCAAGTCGAGCAGTTATGACCCTGAAAAGGAATTCTGAACGGTTTAGGAACTTGTTACGTTGTAGGAACATGCATTTGAGTTAACCGCTTTTTGTATTAATGGAAATACAATATTTAATGATAAGTTTTTGTGTTTTTGCAAAGCATGCCATTGTAATAAAATCAATCCAAGTGCTCAAGTGGATAAACTATTTTTAAATAACATATTTGCTTATCAGTGTTTCATTACATGCAGAACACGTTGCTGTATACATCATAAGTATACACCATACATTTAGAAGTCAACTAGTTCAAAACAATGACTCTGAGGTTTTGACAATTTAGTAAATGTTTATGTTGCGGGAAAATAAAATAAACTCAACCACCTATTTGCGCTAACGGTAATACCATACATAAATAAAAATATTTGGGAAGTATATCATCATTAAACTAAAATATGCATGTGAATAACCTAACTAAACACAGTTGCTTGTCATAGTTACAATATATACGAAACATATTTCTGTACACTTAAAAAAAAACTGTACTCTGCAAAACATAAGCTGTTGTTTTTACAGTATAATACTGGCAGCAGAGGTTGCAGTTCAAAACTACAAAATGAACAGAACTAGCAATTTTACCATTTATTACTGTAAAGCAGCAATTTTACACTTTATTTTCCAAAATTTCACATTTTATTACCACAAAATTAGTTGTACTATACTGTAAAATCAACAGTATAATACTTGCAGCAGAGGTTTCAGTTTAAAACTGTAAAATGCACAGTAATAAACTAAAATTAGCAATTTTTTAGTTTATCACTATAAAATTAGCTATTTTTAGTTTGTTACTGTAAAATTAGCTGTATTATACTGTAAAAACACACATAATTTTTTTTAGTGTATAATATATATTCTTGCTGTTTCATTTTCGATACAAATGTAGAATGCATTTTGATGTCCTGGAGCCCCTGTATATTACTAATCCAAAGAAACAAAATCAATCTTTTTGAAGTCAGCTTTTGCAATTTTAAGATTATTTTTTCCTTTAACATCTGCTTTTCCCATTTTATCTAACAACTTAACTTAAATTGACAAAATATAAATCCAATTATGTAAGGAAAATTTAATCAAAAGTAGAAGTGAAAACTCGAACAGAAATGAGCAGCAAACTATGCAAAATAATATTTCAAAGCTGCACCCCTTTATTTTCCATGTACGTAAACAAAAGACTTCAAAGAAATAATCTTGTTTCAGAGCTATATTTTAACAAAATGCAGCCCCAACCTCATTTGGTCCTTTCTTAACGTAAAACAAAGGGAAAGTATGAAGTGGCTTTGCAATATAGAGCCTCCTATTTAGAATTTCTTTTTCTTGTATTTCTTCGAATCTCCGACCAAAAATAAAGCAAAGTGGACTTTATTTTCCGAAAGCAAGGAACTGGACGCGGATTTAAAAATGAGAAGAATAACAAAAAACGACAGGGAAGGAAGATTTTCCGTCTTTTGTTCATGAATATATATTTTCACTTTTTCCTTTTCTAACTAAGTTGAGAGTACTTTCTTTCTCTGTCAAGAAAAGCAAAAAAAAAAGGCAAGTTTTCTAAAAAGTTATGCTTTTAAAATTTTTCAGAACTAGAAAAAAACTTGGATCGTAACTGAAAGTGGCATTAAATCTGTTAAAAATTGTAAACAGCGGATACTATATAAACTGAGTAATAATTATGGATCATTTTAGAAACATACGTAAAATTAACGTTATAAAGCAAAGTTACTCTTACATCTAGAGTTCTTAGCACCTCGTTATATTTTCAGGGGAACTTTTCATTGTGTTGGAAACATCTCAGTTCTTATATTTGCTTTTATTATGCAACAAATATATTTTATGCTCTTCCTTTTTTTATTTTTTGAAACTGTGTGAGTACTTCTTTAAGCTTCACACAGTTGCTGTAAAACTGAGAATAGCAGTTTAAAAATTGAGCAGCTTGTCATACTCCTCTTTTTTTTACTATTTGAAACACTTAGCAAAGAAGATCAAACAAAACAGTTTTTTTTCATTATTTTTTTAACACTTTACCCAGATAATGAATATAGATGTTTTAAAAATAAGTATATGTGTGTTATTACATTCAGGAGGTACTTTTTCAGAATTTTTTAAAAAATAATCCCCGTTCTCAAATGACCAGAAAACATTGCCCTTTTGATAGAACAAGCTACAAATAACTACCTGGAGACAATAAATTAATTTATTAAAAAGGGCGCATACGACTTATGAGCTTCGCACGGCAGTACACTGCCGAAATAAGCGCAAATATCGTATCTACACTTTTAAAAAAAAAAAATTGAGCTAATGTCACAACGAGGCTCATTGTGTTTAATTTTACCTAAATACGCAGTTGTATGGTCATTTAAGAACGAGAAATATTTTCAAATTTGTTATGAAAAAGTATCATCTGAATCAAATACATGGCGGCGGAAAAGTTTAAAGAGTTATAGCTCATATTGAGGTCGACTTCAGATACCAGTTTTGCGCTAAGCATGGCAGTATAGGTTTTTTTTTTTTCTTTCTTTGAGTAATTTTTCGAAACGTAAATTTTAAAAACGCATTTTTTAGGCTATCTTTGGGGATTTTAAATGAGAATGGTTATTCAGTAAACTCCCCTCAAGCTGTATTTGGTATTAACGTTATTAAAGAGGAACTAGGGACCATTCGCCGCAAATTTTTTCCAAACTAAACTCCTACAGATGAATGTTAGGCTAATTTTGAAGATGTTATGATAAAAATTTGGGGTTCGTTGGTTGTCCCCAGAAAACACATTTGGTGGGATTCTTAAACGACTCTAGAGAAGGACACTCTTTGGCTCTCTGCCACTTAAAACAACCCCTTGACTGCTCCAACAGCACAAAATTTGCCCATCGTCCCCATGCGCGTTTGTTTACGTGTACGTATTAAGATTTATTATGGATTTTTGTTTGTTTTTTTTTTAAATACTTCATTCATTCTAGTCACCATACTAATTTTTCGAAGAACTAATAAAACAGCTAGAGCCAAATGGGTGTAATACAAAATCTAAAAACTTAGAGATAACTTGTACAAATGGCAAGAGATAATGTAATTGACGTCTCCTGTTTGGAATAAAATATGTTTATACCAGTGTTGAAAGGTGCAGTTATAGGGCTACTTTTACCCAGGCAGCTGTTTTGTTAACTTCGGAAGTTTACCCACAGTTTGAATTTTACACGTGTGTCATTCAAAAATTTAGTTTTAAATTAAAATAATATAATTCACATACACCAGCAAAAGTATAACCAATTCAGCCAGTCAGCTTTACTTAAGCTGCTTCATAATGACATACTTTCATGAAAGTAACTCCGCTGAGATTCTGCGAACTAAGTTTTGAGAACCGGTTACAAACATATTCGTCTAAACCAGTGGTCGGAAGTAGCGCGCTACAAGTAGCGAAACTACTGTAGTAGCTACATTTTTTAGTAGTTTGTAGTGTAGCGCACTACTTTAAAAAAAAAAAAAAAAGTAGAGTAGCGAGTAGCGCGATGCAAAAAAATAGTAGTTTGTAGCGAATTCTGGAAACTACTTTTAAATTAAAAAAAAATAAATAAATAAATGAAAAAAATAAAAAAAAAAAACGAAGGAAAAAAACAAGGTTTTTATTGTGGCGAATATTCGTAAAAACTGCAAAAAAAAATCTAAAAAGGACAAATTTTAGCAAAAAAAAAGAACAGAAAGGAAAAGTAACAAATAAATTTAAAGACAATTCCTATTTCTATTCCATATTCGAATGAGGTAATTTTTTTATCTAAACTACTTTTCGATTTTTTTCGGTTGATCTTCAAACGTTGTATTCTTTTTATTTATTAATTTTTTTGAAAAGTAGCGAAGTAGCAACTACATTTCAAAAGTAGTGTAGCTCGCTACATTTATAAGAAAGTAGTTGTAGCTGTAGTTAACTACATTTATGAGAAAGTAGTTGTAGTTGTAGTTCGCTACGAAAAATATGTAGTTTTTCCAACCACTGGTCTAAACTGTATTCATTTAACTGGAAAATAAATTTTTGCAACATGCTATCGATAGTAGTTATTCAGAAAACTTAAGCAAGTAATTACATCAAGTTTAAGTAAAAACACTTAATAAGTTACACGATTGCATTATATCATTTATCAATCATTTTCATGCTTCCTATCTGAACTTTTTTGACAGCATCAATGTCATTAATTATAACATGGATCACTTTATTCTTCATCTATCAAGTTCAATGACAATCACAAAGACTTTAATGTAATTCCTTTTTAGAATGTAACAAAGGAGCTTCGACTTAATGTCATTAATCTTAAATCACCGTTTAATACACTTTCATTGAGTGATTGCATTTTCTTCTTGCTCCATAGAAATATTATAAATTGCTGCTCTAATTTATGGCATGTATCCTTATTCAATAAAAATACAGCAACTGTTCTTTGTAACAAAATCGTTTCTTTTTCTTTATCTAAAAGGATATTATAAAAGTTTCCAGCTTCAAAAAACTAAACTACATTCATGCTACTGTAACCATTTATTTTCATTAAGGAATTAAGTGTTTTTTATATTGAATCTTCTTTTAAAACCCTTCTCTGTTCAACACAAACTCAGCAACGACATTGCCATTTGTTTGATGTGGTTTGAGTTTTTAATGTTCATAAACATACGTTGAACACATATAATGGTACTGATACTGGTACGTTTTTCAGTAATCGTATTTTATTGGTGTAAATAGTTGTTTTATTTGTCTTATGTCAGTATGTTCTTTGTCTTACATTCGTTTTCAAAAAGTAATTCATTTTCAAACCGTGAAATCGAGCTCCAGCATCTGTGTCACATGTAGAAAAGTGTTAATAACCAGTCTTTTAGAAACAAAAATGGGAACACTTTGATGCAAAAATCTTGTGGAGAAAATATAAAATACTTAAAAAGCTCGAAATACTTAAAAATGATAATAACAGCTTTGTATTTTTAAAAAAAAAGGAAATGAATAGCTACATAGTAAAAATACTAAAAAAAAAAAAAAAACAATGTTTATATATTCCTAAACCAAATACTTAAAATTGTTTTGGAATAATATTTTTCAGTTTCTGCATCTGTGTCAGTAGTAGAAAAGTATTAATTATCAGTGTCTTATAAACAAAAATGGCAACAATTCAATGCAAAACTCTTGTTGAGAAAATACTTTTGAAAATAAAATACTTAAACAGTTCGAAATACTTCAAAATGATAATAACTGGCTTGTATACAAAAAAAAAAAGAAATGAATAGCTACACGGAACAAAAAGTACAAATGCTAAAGAAGATATATGTATATTCCTAAACCAAATACTTAAAATTGCCTCGAAAAAATATTTCTTTACTTCTCTACTATTTATTCTATCTTAGTCACTGTTCTTTTACAATTTTATATGCAATAACACAAAAGCGGATATATCAGATCCAGGGGACTTTTTGAAGTCTTATGTGGAGTACATTTCCAATCCCCCTCCCTCTAAATTATGCGCAGCTTCTCTGCGAAGTTCGTTATGATACTGTCTTCTTTATAAGAAAAGAAGATATATCCCGAGAGGTAGAAGACGTGAGATGTTTATTTTTCCAGTATGTAAATATGTATTCTTATATCTTTCTCTTTTTCTGATATTTCTGTTCAAGTCTTTAAAAATCTTTGCAGTAAAAACCTTTTAGTTCACATATCAAAGCATTTTTTCCTGATATCAAGCGCATTTATGTTTTCTTTTACACTTTTTGGTTGATCATTTTAGTTTAAAGCGAGAATCTTTATTTTTGCGTAAAAGTAAGATATGTAGCAAGTCGTGCAGTTTCTTTTTCTAACGCTTTGATAAAGATTTGTTATAAATCATGATTTAAACATAAAATACGTTATTGATTTTATCAGACTTAAAAATTGTAACCATTTTATCACATGAAGAACCACTGTAAGAGCCTTATAAAATCCTTTTTTTTTTTACATACCTTACCTACATCTATACTTTAAGCCATTTCGAAGATAGATCATGTGCAAAAGAGGCAAGTTTGGTTAGCTAAAAAGGCAACAGTTTATTTTCTACTTTAGAAACTGTTCGCCCCTATTCTGTTAATTCATTAGTTGTTGCATCAGTCATTAGTGACTTTTACTCAACATCCCGTTCGACTTGGTCAGTAATCGGTGCCTGACTCTATAAAATGCTATATGCAATTGAAAATTTGTTTTTTATTATAGGATTATATCATTAAAATAAGACTAATATGAAACGTTAATGCATATTTTGGATTAGTTTAGTCATAAAAACAGTTATTTAGATGCAACATTTTTATCCATTCTTGTAAAACTAGTGTTTTTTTCCCACTATGTTTCACTCAAGCACTTACACTCACAGCTTGGTCATGACATCCTGAGACTGCAGTTTCGTCCTTATTGTAGACTACTCAGTCAGGAATAGCCAATAACCGATCTGGAGGCAAAAATCCTCTTATTATAGCGAATATATCCTTCAAACTGGTAGAAAAAATGAATTCAGGGTAAGGTAAATTCATTTTGTCTACAAGTTTGAAGGCTATCTTGGCTACAAAAGGAGGATTTCTGCCTCCAGCTCGGTTATTGGCTGTCCCTAACTGATTAGTCCACAATAAGGACGAAACTGCTGTCTCAGGAATTTATGACTGAACTGTAAGTGTAATTGCTTCAGTTCTGCTAAAGCCTTGGCTTATGGGCGGTAACTTATTGCATATGTTTAACTCGTTCGTTGCTACAACAGTCACTGGTGACTTATGCTACCATTTCAGGTCGGGTCGTTAAGCGATAACTGACAGAAGGAAATTTGATATGAAACTGAAAAAAATGTTTTTAATTCCTAGATCATTCATTAGTTTTCTACTCATGCGTTGACGTTTTTTGCTAAAACGTTAATTGTTTTTTTTTTTTTTTTTTGAATAGTTCAAACGTGAAACCTGCTGCCCTTTGATACCTTAGCATTGTGCATTAGGGTGGGCCGAAAATGACTTTTTTTTTCAATGATGATATATGCGGAAAAGGTGCCATTGGGGGCACAAAAGCACTCACAAAAAATTTGAAATTTTTTGCACAATTTCTTGATCTGCCGCAATCGCTTAGAAGTTTCGGAAAAATGCTAATTTTTTGATGTTTTTCGTAAAATTAACAGGACTTTGTAACTGAATGCAAAACAATGTGAATATAATATTTTTGAGGTAGAGGGCTGGTGGAACTCGTGCAGCCACCTCCTCGCGGTGAGTTCTGGATTATTTTGCAAGATATCTGGATGCGTAATTAGCTGCGAACTGTGAAGCACTTTCAGTTAACGCATTTCATATTTTTAATTCAATAGTAATAAATAACTAATTTGTAACTCTAACGAATTTTAAAAATAAAAAATGCAGATCATTTGATAAACTACTCATTTCAGAGTCCTAAATTGTCTCTCAACACTTGTACGGAATTTTTATAAAGCTTACAAATTAATAAATAAATAAGATCATTAAAAAAATCCGAATTTACTCCGCATATTTGTAACACATTAAATATATAGCCATATAATATTATGGCTGATCAAGAAATGGAGCAAAATAATTCAAACTTTTTATGAACTTAGTGCCCCTAACAGTACCTTTTAAGTGAGACCTATCACTGAAAATATTTTTTAAAGTGTTGACAATTTTTCGAAAAACTTTAAAAATTGGCATTTTTCCGAAACTTTTAAGCGATTGCGGCAGATCAAGAAATTTTGCAAAAAATTTCAATTTTTTTGTAAGTGCTTTGTGCCCCCAATATCACCTTTTCCGCATATCTCATCATCGAAAAAAAAAGTCATTTTCGGCCCACCCTACTGAGCATGTGACAGAACAGAACATTTTTTATGTACATTACTAAAACGTTATTTTTTCTGCCGGGGGGGGGAGGGTAGTTTAAACATGAAAACTGCTGTTCTTTGATACCATGAACAGGCTATTTTTTAGATTTTTGCAATAAAGCTAATGTGCATAGAGGAGTTTTCAGTTTGAAAATAAAAATAGATCACTGTCATTTTTTCCTGTATAAAAAACAAAATGTAAGAACACATCAAACTATCTATCAAACCACTACAATAGTGTAAGCAAATTAACCCACAGCTCGGTAAAGGCATCCTGGGCCTGCAGTGTCATCTTTTTTAGGAACTCTTGAGTCAGGAATAGTCAGAAATCGAGCTGGAGGCAAAAAAACTTCTCATTGTAGCTAAGATTTATCTTCAAACTGGTACATTCAATAAATTTACCTAACCATAGAGCGTACAAAAATCATTTTGCGGTTCAACTATAACAATTAAGGCAAAAGCTTCGGTAATATACATTGAGTTGCTAATCAAAGGCAAAATCATGGGCCATTATCAACCATTATTTAAACGTTTAATATTAAAAATGTAATAATTTTCTGGTGAATAAATATATTTTTTACATGTGGTCTTCCGAAACATTACTTATACGATGCATTTTGTGTATAAAAACGATTTGAAATTCATCCAAATGTCCACATAAAAATAAGGAGGAATCCATGAAATACTTTTTCGCAAAACGGTCTAGATTTTTCTAAAGTTTATGACCACACAACTATGTAAGCAATTTTAAATTAGTATTTCTCGTATGCAAAAAGTAAATACTCAGAAATCCGATAAGATGACTCCACTGCAAGGTCTTTCCTAAACTTATACAATTTATTAATCATTAAGCACGTTTTGTAAAAGCATATTTATGTATGGAAGCAATTTTAAATATTGTACTGGCGTTTTTAGAGTGTCACTGTCACATCTAATTTAAAACATAATTTTGTTGCATCTCAATATGGATCGGTACAACACATGATGTAAGCTGTTAATAAAGGTGTTTGTTCATCGTAAAATGGGAACTTAGCTTTGTGTGTGGTCATTCTTAATGGCATATTATTTTTCCGCTTCGCTTTAGCTCAATGTCTCACAAAAGAATGTTTCGTTTGTAGAGCCTTTAAGGACTTCTACTTTACAAGGTCGTTTTCTATCAAGCTTAACTTTTCCTAAATACGAGTACATACACTGCAACAAAAAAATGCTGTTTTCAAACCATAATACAGCTAATTTTATAGTAATTTAACTGTAATAAACTGTAAAATTGCTAGTTTTACAGTTTTAAACTGGAAACTCAGCTGCCGGTATTATGCTCTTGTTTTTACTGTGTAATGCAGCCAATGTATGGTAAAAAACTGTAAAATTGCCTGTTTCATGGTTTATCATCGAATAAATACTGTTTCGGGAAGTCTACAAAATGTAACTGTATTTTATGGTAGTGAAGTAGATGTCTTCATAACATTTATGCAACGAAATAATAAACTATCATTTTTAGAGTATTTTCATGCTGATTTTTGAGCAGCAATTGATGCTTTCGAAAAAAATTAAACTGTTTTATGCTAAATTAACTTTTTACAGTTTTTCTCTCAGTATGAATGCGTTAATTTTCTTAAAAAAAATCTCCTACATCTGAGGCAAATATCGAAGCTTAGTAAGCAGTTGCACAATCATCCTTTACAAATATTTGAAGTTGATGCATATTTATTCCCTTTAATTATATGTTTGTATAAGCGGCACTTTACACTATTTTCTTAAACATACGATTAAATGATAGTTAACTGATACAAGAAGATACTGGAAAATGTGTTTTTTTGGCTACGTAGAAACTGTTATATTTATCTTTCTTCGAATTTTGAAAATAATAAATTTTTGAGCTTTATTTTTTATGATTGTCTCTAATTTTTGCAGTTTGTAATATAGTTTCAAAAAGTACTTTAACGTGGACGTATCTGATTGCTCAGAGCTTTTAATTTCGATTTTCCTATCAAATAAACCAACGATCAATTTGAGCAAAGAACCCTATTATTCTCATGAAAAAGTTTTTTATTATCTTCTTTTTCGTCACTATACAACCACTTTCGGTATATTTTCTATCACCTTTCGTATAACAATGTTTGTACACGTCCTTAAAAATATTGTGCTTTGTTAAATTATAAAATACTTTGACACAAGAGAGTTAATACTGAATTTATTAAATCGCCTGAAACTTCCAAAACTTATGTTCTGCTTTTGAATGAGGATAAAATATGAACCTCATTTCATCTCCCCTTGCAGATAGTTTTCATAACAGGCTAATTCCAATGCTCAGGGTTAAATCTAATTTCCTAGAGTATAATTTCCTTAATCTAATTTCCTAGAAAACCAAAGTACCCCTATTCCAGCTAATAAGGTAGTTTCAATAATGAAAGTTGGCAAAGCACCTTTTTGTATTCAGTGGACGAATCATCAAAGCGACGTGACGTTTCCATCTCATCACATCTTAATATATTTTGGCACGTATCCATTCCGGACACAATTGAAGGACTAGACACACATATATATGGATAATTGTTTATTATTTCACTTTTTTTTTTTTTTTGTACTTTTTTTTATTCTCATATTCTTACTCGTAATTGATCATGATTTCATCGTGAATTCTAAGTTTCTAGGAGAGGTTTCTTTTAGGTAATTAATTTTGATCCTGGAACTGAAGCTTATTCCATTTCATTTTTTTTCTGTAATTAGAAAGATATAGATCTTGATCAGGGATAAGTTTTCTTTTAATATGTGCAGTTAATTGCTCTGTAGTAATTATATTTATTTAGACACTAATTTTGCATTTGCTTTTCTTGTCCCTCCTTTAAACGGACACTTCTTTAAACCGGACAATATTTAGGTCCCCGTAGGTGTTCTTATTGGTGAGATTTTACTGTATATTGAAAGTGGATTGATGAATAACTTTTTTTAAATGTAAATGCATGTTTTATGTATTTAAAATGATCGTAAGTAAGCTAAAAACTTAAAACCATTGTTGTGCTTTTATTTCGAGATATTGTTCTAATTCTTTGTCAGAAAACAAAGGTAAAAAATACCTCCAAACAAACGAAGTTAAAAGGAGACATTTAATAAGGAAAATAGAACAAAACTGTGTCAAAAACAACTTAAAAATAAAAAATGCTGTGCATACTAAAAACAGATGACAGAAATAAAACTTTTCTCTTTTACTTATTTATTTTTTTAAATTCTGAACCGTCACTTTAACGCCACGTTTTCCTCACATCAAGCTCTAGCTCTTTTTTAAAACATATTGTGAATGATGAAAAATTAGTTTTCATAAAAATAGAACCGATTACAGAACTTCAATTGGAAATTGCTCTAAAATGTAAAAAATAATTTCATTCTTCGAACTCCTAAGAATACTTACACAATGTTTGTTTTTGCATATTTCGATACAACCAACTAGTAGATAGTTACATAATAACACGAAAAGACGAGTTCTTAGATCAACAATAATAACTCTTCCCATTTCCAGACACAATGGTTTTGAAAGAATAGAAAATATAAAAATCTCACAAAAGATAATTAAACCTCATTAAAAGAAAGAATACGATTTTTTATAATGCTACGGAGAAAGAAAAGCAATGTCTGAAATATTTCTATTTTTCCTTTCTCCCTTCATAACTTTACAAATGCTTCTAATATGTACGTTTCAACATTTGCACCTAATTTGTCATGTCATATTGCAATTGCGTTACATCGCTATTCGTTATGATTTATACTTGTTTCATTAACTTTATTCATGCCATACTTTATCAGTTTCATGGTACGTTCCTTTCTCTTTGTAACAATCGTATACACCCCTCAAAAAAAAAAGAAAAAAAAGAGATAAAAATGGTATAAAAGAGAAAAATGGGGAAAAAAGAAATCATCCCTCTAATTTTATTTCATAAAAGTTTTCGTGAGAGCAAGATAACAGATATAAAACCCATTTCTTCGATAAAAATAAGAAATAGGTTTTTCAAGTAGGAAACAAGTTTTTAACAATATTACACTTCTAAGCAATAAACATGAAAAAATGAGATAGTTTCTTTCCAATGTTATTTCTCACAATAAATGGTTGTGTCAAAAATAATACTTTTTTTCTTTAAAGCCTTGCTTCACACTTTTTTTTCTTGAAAAATAAACAGACCTTTTAAAATAAGCAGACCTTTTAAAATACTGCTTTAAAAATAAGTTGACTTCAAATTAAATAGTGAAAATGGGCGTAATTGTCACATATACACTCACGTACATACCTTTTTTTGGCATTTATTCCACATTTTTTCGGGCCCGTTAATAAGTTATTACTTCTTACTTCTTTTAGCATACATATTTTATGCATAAATGTTTCACATAATTAAAAAAAATTCTATTGAAGATACATTATCCCTTCTTTTTTCACAATAGGTTTTGAAACAAATTTTCAATTTGTTTCTATTAAAACAGATTTTAAAACTATTTTACTTTACCTCACATTCCCCTACATACAGATATTTATCAAAAAATTCCTTTTAAAGCCGTCTCATGTGCTGATTGCTTTTCAGCAATGAATACCGCATTTTAAATTGAATTGAGTTCATAAAACGTTTTTTTTCCCTTTTTTAATTATGTTTTGAATAAAATAAACTTTAGGCTTGTCCTAATAATTTATTGCCTCGTTAAAGGAGTGTAGTATAACTTTGTCAAAACATGAAATATGTCACTAATTAATCGAAGCCGACAAATATTACTAACAGAGAATATTCGGAATTCTGGAGAAAACGACGGATAATTTATATTATGGGACGCATAAACGATGCTTGTCAGCATTAAAAGTAATAGTTTTGAGGGGCGGGACTTTATGAAAATGACGTACAAATGTCGTCGTTGTTTGGCTAAAAACCATTTGCAGACCTAGTGCATTCCCCGAGACCTTCGTCCATTCTTTCATGTGGCAACACTATCGAAGAAATGCCATTGCCCTCAGAATTTGGACGCACAATTTCCCAACTAGATGGATGCCCCCAGGCCTCTATTCGACGCAAAACTTCACGAGGAATTTATCTTTTTCAAGAGATACTCCATATATGCCAAGTGAATATTCGAGGCATCTTTTACATAGCGCACAATCATACGACATGGACGCTGCCAATTCCCCGCCTTTGAGTAGGGAGAGGTCAGCGTGTTAACCACTACATCACTTTGTCGGCTGCCATACAATTGTGAAAAGCATGTGCAATGGAAATGCGTATAAACCATGCATTACTACCTTATTTTTACACTACCTTATAAAACTCTAACTAACCATTTCTCTAATTGATAAAAGTAAAAAAAAAAGTGAACGCGGGGTCAGTTGCCGGTTGGACAAAGGTTCACGGTCGAATGTATAGAAGTGAATAAATTATGTCTTTCTCTTAAAAGAAGAAAATGTAGTCTGTCTTTGAACATAATATTAAATTATATTTTTTCAAATTAAGTTTGAACTATAATAGAACTAATTCTTATAAGATTTGAATCATTACACACTCACTGCCAAAAGTTAAGCACGGGGAGGAAAATGTAAATTTCCGAAAGCCAATTTCAAGTAGAGAGGCTACTATTCGCTACATAGGTAGCTGGAAGTATGCAAATAAGTAAAGTAACAGCCCATCAGGGCTTTGTGTCGAGAAATATGCAAACGAGGCATTCGTATAAGAAGGAAGCATACTAAAGGGTTACAGGAGTTACATGTAAGTGCTGATAAAAGATGTTTAGAACTTTCCCACGATTTGTTTTCAACATAGACGTGTTTGTATAGCTTCAAGACGACGAATGGAATATTCTGGGCGGTGGCGCAATGTCGGACGTATTGAAGCAGGACAATCAATCATAGACGTTGCCCTTTTTTGGGCGGTCATCATTCCGTCACTTCACGATTATGGAAACAATTCCTAACGAGCCAAACAGTTATCCGAAGACCTGTGACAGGTCTCCTAAGGGTTACTAATCCCTCGGAAGATCGTCATATTGCTGTTGTAGCGACCTCCACCCGCGTGACATCTATGGTTGCAGCGGCCATTGGTAAGACAATATCTTCCCCTACTGTATGCCAAAGACTACACATGAATGGCCTGTATGCCCGGTTACCACGGGTTTGTGTTCCGCTCTCCGACCAATCCAGAGGGGGACTATTAAAGTGGTGCCGTCAACATGTGAGTTGGACTGTGTCTGATTGGGGCAACGTTATGTTTACAGATAAGTCGAGATTTGCGCTGCAACACGATGACAAGCGTGCAAGAGTCTGGAGAGAGCAAGGAACACTCAATCAGTCCCAGAACATTGTCGAACATCACGCATTTCGAGCAGAAAGTGTCATGGTCTGGGCAGGGATTTCGTTGGGATATCGCACCGACCTGCACATCTACAGACAGGGATCTGTGACGGCTATATGGTATCGGGATGAAGTCCTAGACCCCACTGTAAGATTGTGCGCTGCCGCAGTGTGTCCTACTTTCGTTTTAATGGATGATAATGAACGTCAACATAGAGCGGCCGTAGTCAACGACTACCTGGAGGGGGAGGGAATTGTTTTTATGGACTGGCCGGCGTACTTGCCAGAGTTTAATCCGATTGAAAACCTTTGGGATGCCCTTTACGTGTGTAGACGTGTCTCACCCCCAGCCACTTTCACAGAGCTGGAAACTGCTCTACAGGAGGAATGGCAATTATTCGACTCTGCGATGGTTGATCATCTCATAAAAAGCATGGTGACACGCTGCAAGCTTCGTAAGCAGATGAGGGGTGCTCACCTACCCTATTAATGTCAGTTTTTGTTGCTTGTTTAGGTTATACAGCATTTTGTAAATGACTCCAAAATGGCGCCATCTTATAAGTTAAGAAAAATTACTATTATTTTTTTATCTCTGCATGTAATTATGTGTTTTGTTTATTGCGTAAACATATTTGCTACTTTCCTGCCGCATTTATTGTAAATCAAAGCAAAATTTGTCCATTTTTTCGCATTTTATCTCTCCGTTCTTAACTTTTAGCAGTAAGTGTATTTCAGAAAGCTAATGTGTTTGACAATAAACGTAGGAATCAAGTAATCAAAAATGTTCTTCAAAATACTCCTTAAAAATATACATTATCTTAATAAAATGGATTAATTTTCTGTATCGTAAAATACTTAAGAATTCTATGCCTCAAAACTATTCCAATGTCACAAGTAATACTTTCAGCCTTCCTTAACGTAAGATATTAATCAACATGATTAAGCTGGCTAGTTATGTGATGGTTTAATGATTAATTAAAGGTTTCCATTTACTTAAATATTTCATTTGTTACTTTATATCATTAATAACAGCAGCGTTGTAAAAGTGAACCACTCATTTATATATGTCATAGTTCTTCCCCGTTAACTGAAGTAATAAATATTATTTGCCGCACATTCGCCAAAGTTTTTAAATATTGATTTGTTCGCACGCTTTTTCTTCTACTTTTTTTACTGTTGCAAACTAAAGATATTATTTTTTAACTACAACTGTGTTTAATACCCAAGTTTATAGCTATAAAAATTTCTTGTTTCTGAAGGGTTTTTAAAGTTAAAAAATAATTCCATTTAGTTGATAGTTTCCGAGCAGGTAGTGGAATTAGCGGGTTAAAATATTTGAACAGGAAGAAAAAAACACTTTCAAAAATAACTGTTCAAAAATTTAAAGAGAAAAATAATGTTAAAAGTAAAAAACAATAAGATATTTTAAAAATACAATGTAATTTACAAAAAAGTAATTTGCTATTTAAAAAGAACTTCTACAGATTAAAATAATAATCAGTACAACCTATTTTCGACTTTTTTTTGTAATGCATGTATCAGACGTTAAAACAGCAGCTGATAGCTGCCAATGTCAATCTTATTTGTTAAAGCATTTAAAACATTGTGTTTTAAACTGTAAATCTTTAAAAATAAACAAGTTACATGCATAGTTTTATAATAAACCCAAAGGCATGGAGTACCGTTCTATAATATTTTTATAAGTTGACAAAAACACAGGAAGGTATAATAGAGTAAGCTAAATATCCAAGCGCTACGATTCATACATCATTCGATGCTTTAATATTTTCTCTCCCCAGTAACATTTGTTTTTCTTGTAATAAAATATGGATTAGTGTTACTCTTTCATATATAATGATGATACAGTATTCATTTCCGCCCCACATTGGCGGAACTTATGAACTTTGGATCAGCAAGTAAATGACAGGTTATCCTAATCTTCTTAGGAAGCAGAAGTGAATTATGTACCTTAGGAATAATATACGTTCTTTACTCTCTGCTATCTCTATTTTCTCTTCCTTACTCAAGATATATATATTTGGTATAAAATTATTATTTTATTTATTCTTTTTTTTTTTGCATTGCTTAGTAAAAGCATCGTCATGATAGCCAGGTAACTGTACGGTTAAATATACTAAAAATACTTTTATTATGTTATTTTTTGGTATATTTAACCTGGTTGGTTGGTTCTTGGTTGGTTACTTTATGTTTTCTGGCCCAAGAGCCCTCATAGGCTATACTGCGCCAAACGATAATTACCTATAAATCATATAAAAACGTTAAAAACATTTTTAAAGCAGACACATAGACGAAGTTTAAAATTCTAACTAATCAAGCGAAAGAAAGGACAGACAATTTTAAGTAAAACCAGAAATACATAACAAAATAAAGACGAAACACACTAGACAAAGATCAAAGGATTTTTTTCCTAATTGTCACTGTTTGGGCCCTGCTCCAACATCAGCAGAAAACGCGAGCGTAAAGCAGTAACGTGAAATGGATTAAATGGTATTTCATGGAAAGTACCCGGATTTTCGGTCGCGTTTTTCGCTGATGTGGAACAGGGCCCTTTCTGTTGTTGTTTTATAACAGCAGGGCTGGAAATTTGAGGGTGATGCTTCACTTTTCCAACTGTTTCGAAATTTGGAGTGAAGTCCTACTGCCACAATACGCAAATGCCGTAAAGACCCGTTTTATAGGGTAGGCAACCATTCAAAGCATAACACATTCACACAAAGAAAGGACACGGACATGAGAAAGAAAATGTATACATGCCCGAACCGGTACTCAAAACGCGAAGCCTCCTCATCCGGGTCAGACTTCTCTGAACACTAGATAACGTGGTCGGCAATTGTCACTGTTATTCAGATGTTTTGAAAGCCCTTGTTTGTGTTTATTATTAGTTATAATGCAATTATTTTCTACTGCAGTCGGTAATGTTATCATAATTACATGACAGAATAAATGTTAAGAAAAACAATTTTTAGATATGCTTTGGCAAATGAGCTGGAAAAGAATGCTCGCTCTTCGTGCTTTGAGCAGTAAGTATATTAAAATTAGCAGCTACTTTTAAAGCTCGTTGAAAAGAAATTGGCATGGTTGCATTATTATCTTTATTGCCAGTCGGAATTTCCTCTGATGATATGTCTTCTGTTTTGAAATATCGTGCTGGTAGAAACAGAAACAATGCTCCTTATGCAATGCACCGCCAGCTTGTTTACCCTCTACGCCCCAAATTTAATTAGCAATGAATGTTTATACATTTTTTTTCGGTTTTTTTAGTTGAAAATACATCAAACGCATATATAACGAATAAAATATTGTAACAACCAGTAGGGTCTAAGGCCCCCCTACACCTTAGCGCCCCTAAGAAAACTGGTTCCGATAGCGGGTACCGACTGTCAACCTCTCAGCGAAGTACAAGAAGTGATACTTTCAAGTACCAGCATGATTCCAGCCATTTAGGATTCATAATATTTAACTAATACAAGCGGTATTTCTAAGTTCCGTCGGGACATAGAGGGTTATACCATTCAGAGACTGCAATTTTGCTCCTATTAAAATTCTTCAGTCTGAAATAGTCAGTCACTGAGTTGGAACAACGCCTCCTAAATACTAAATGCCTGCTACTTTCTGGTTTTTAGCACAGAGCAAAATTTCGTGCTTGGTTTACGAAGCACTGCCATCTACCGGAGTTCTACGAGACACGAAAAATTAATGATTGGTTGATTTCTAAATTTAAATTTAAAAATCAACCAATCAAAAAATTTAATTCGAATATTGTTTGCATTTATCCCCATAACAACGGCAGTATCGGATTGCTGCAAGGTGGCGCTTAAAGTGGAACCACTGTCGACGGTAGTGAAGCAAATATTATCGGCATTTAGTATTTAGGAGGCGTTGATTGGAGGCAAAAAACTCTGACTCGAGCTACGAGGGAAAACAAACTGGTAGCTAAAGAAAAACTAGCACACCAGCGAGAGACTCCAGCAAAAGTACCGTTCAACTTGTAAATTAATGGCAAAACTTGGCCATTAAGCAGTGAGCTATCACTTCTAAGTCAAGAAAATTAGCATACCACACTGTAAAAAAATTTTTACAGTATAATACAACTAATGTTATAGTAATAAACTGTGAAAATGCTAACTTTACAGTACTAAAGTGTAAAATTGCTAATTTAACAACACTAAACTGTAAAATTTAACAGTTTATACCCACACATTTTACAGTTTTAAACTGGAACATCTGCTGCCAGTATTACACTGTTGTTTTTACAGTATAATACAGCTAAATTTAACGGCAATAAGCTGTCAAATTGCTAACTTTGTACTAAGAAACTGTAAAATTGCGAGTTTTATAGTTCATTACTGTGCATTCTACAGTTTTAAATTGGAACCTCGGCTGTCAGTTTTATATTGTAAAAACATCAGTTCATTTTTTATAGTACAGTGAGTGATCGAAGCAATGGTACGGTTTGAACCGTAACTTGAAGGCATGGCTTAGTTCTACTCTAGCCCTGAGCCTTAATGTTCCTTTCCTTAGCCTGCCTTAATGTTCCTTATGTAATAAGTATTCTTCCATAAAGGGTCCGCAATCACGAAAAATCGTGTCTAGAGGTTAGATCAAAAGCTGTAAGAAACATGTAGTCCAAATAACTTAGGTGTGTAGATGGAAAATTTTCATTCCTACGAATGACAAAATAAAAAATATTAATAAAAAAACTATTTTCAATCAATGCGAAACTAGCATATGTTTTACGAATAAATACAATGCGTGGCCTTGTAATCAGTAGAAATTGTATTTTAAAATAGATGTCGAATAATATATCTAAATACTATATCGATTTTGAAAAATGTTTGAAGCCAATTTTGAAAGATAAGTTTTTCTGACGGTATCATTAACACTATTCCGAAGCTTTAAGAACCATTTATAAAAATTAAACTACCGTTTACTCGCTTTGGACAGAAACATTGTGACACGGCTATCCCTTTCATAAACGAAAATTGAATGCGCGTCATTACGTTTGCCCCATTACATAAATGGCTTTAAACGAATTAACTAATGATTTATCCTTTCGAATAATGAATAGAAAGAAACTACTTTTAGCGAAAGGGACTATTTTTAAAGTTTTGATTTCTTTCGCTCTTACGTGTCGTTTAGGCAGCTGGGACGCTTTCGAATAACTAAGCGGCAGTGAAATAATTAGTAATTAATTTTTATCGACATCGGGGGAAAGATATGGTATGTAGGTATCATTTTCTTGTTATCGACTACAATTTAAAAAGTTATCTTTTCTATAATCAGTTAGCTACGTTTTTTGTTTTTTTATCTATTTATTTATTTTTTTATTTATTATTACAATTATTTTTTTCCTATGAAAAATGGAACCCATTTTGGTTCTGTTTTTGTTCAAAAATATGTTTTTGCTTTTAATACTAGAAAGAAGGTGCTATTTTGAAAATTAAAATTTCAAATTATTACTGCAAAAAACGGTAAATATCTTAGTTTTAAAAGTGCTCGAAACAGTCCTAACGAGTATTTGACATATTAAGTAAATTTTATCTTTTTTATTATTATTTATTTAATTATTCTGAATAACAAGAAAAACTATGCATGTTCAGCTTTTCTCCTGTTTCACTTTTTGATTTCTTTTAGGGCAATCATATCTCTAAATAGCAAATCATAAGCAGGAGCTACAAAATGTGCTATGCGGGTTACAAGAGAAGTAAGTAAATATTTTCCAGACTTTGGGCTTTTATTGTATTTATTTATTTACTTATTATATCGTTACCCAGGGTAATGCAAAAAACAACGTATTTTTCCATGTTACTTTCCGCTAGTTTTTCTTCTTTTTATGTTTTTTTGTTGATATTGTTGTTATAAAATTTCAATATTTAATCGAACCGTAAGTAAGTTTTCATTTTAAAGCACTCGAAAAAGCTGCGAAACAAGAAAATTCAAACCATTTACTTTCAGGAACTACCATTAGATTCCAAAAATATTCTTGATAAATGAGGGCATGGTATTCACACGTCGCGGAAGCTATTACACCCACAGCTCGTTCACGGTATCCTGAGACTGCAGGTTCGTTCTTATTCTGTACTCCTCAGTCAGGAACAGCCAATAAACGAGCTGCAGGCAAAAATCCTCTTATTGTAGCTAAGATTGGCTACAAACTGGTAGATAAAATTAATTTACCTTACCAGCGAGCTCCCGCAAACCATGGTGCGGCTCAACTCGAAATTTGAAGGCAAAAACTGGGTTTTGTCGTCTCATGATGTCAACGACAAAGCTGTGGGTGTATTAGCTTCTGTTCTGCCTTAGCCCTGGCTTATGGTCGGTAGCTCATTGCATATTACATCCCTAGAAGCATAATCTCATCGGCCAATGATCGACCATTCATCGAAACCCGATGAGATTCTCATCAGCCGATGATCGTTTTCGATGAGTTCTCATCGGGAATTGTTCCAATATGTCTCATCGGCCAAACAGAATCCGATGAGCTTTGCTCGAAATACGATGAGATTTGGAACAATTTACGAGCAGTGCAGTCCCGTGCCGATGAATTTAGGATCATCTTTGGATGCTCGGCTTATTTTTATCGGGAAAGTTGATCGGAAGGATATCGCTTTCCGATGAAAAGTAGCTCATCGAAAACCGTGCTCGGATACTGATCGGAACGATGTCATCGTGCGTTACGGGATCAGTTTACGAGGAGTTCGATGATCGGCCAAGCAAAATCCGATCAGTTGATGCATATTTGGGATCTTACTGTTAAAATTTGAATAAGCGGTTATGTCAAATGAAAAATGATCAAATAGGCTTTGTGCTGAACTATATTTGAAGTTAAAAATCAACGTAAATAAAGCACAAATAAGGTAGAAAGTACAGCAAATAGCTATTTCAAGGCTACAATGGAGCCCCTTCATCAGTGCAAGAAGCTCAGCAAACAACATGAAAGCTGTAAGAGAACTGAGCGCGAAGCACGTGTGCCCCGGTATTTATAACAAATGGGCGAGTGCGCTTGAACTCACAACAAAGCGGGAAAACACCGACCAATCAGCGATCAGCGAAACGCCAGGAGAGCGAAGAAAAGGGGGGAAGGCGGCAAAGGAAAGTTGGGGAAAAAAGAGCGGGAGAAAACACTCGAAGACGAAATTATAAAAATTGCTTCCAGATGTCAGGGAAAAATGGAACACTGGAAAAATCATTCACCAGAGAATGGGAATTTTTCCAAATATGGTAAGCTTCCCAAAAATCGAGGTCATAAACTGACGAACATTTACAAATAATGAGCGGTTATGTCATTCTTCCCTTTCTTTTATTCTACCAAAGACAAAATAAAAACAAAAATCATCCAGTCAGAGAATTTTACACAAAATGCGTATTTCTACTTTATCAACAACTTAAAATGAAGCACTTATTCACAACAATATGTGAAAAAAAATCGATGAGCTACGCACTCATAATACGAGTGTTTGATTTTCCACAGTGGCGACTATTTTTGGAAGCTAACTCAAAAGTGATTCATGCCACCCAGTTTTACCGCACTGGAACAGAATATTTAGCTGTGCGATCTAACCGCAACGCAAAGTATGTATGTAACTAACATGCGGCATGCGCAAGAGTGTTGCCACTGTTAAAAGCAACCCTCGTGTTTCGCATGTCGTAATGCTATAACAGTGCCTTGAAGAAATAATGTGAAAATATATAAGGTAGGCTAGCCGACCACACTGCGAAAAATGAACTGTTGTTTTTACAGTATAATACTGGCAGTCGAGGTAACAATTTAAAACTGTAAAATGCACATAAATAAAATAAAACTCAGTTTTACAGTTTCTTACTGTCAACTTAGAAATTTTACAGTTCATGTAGTAAAATTTAGCTGTATTATACTGCAAGAACAACAGTATAATACTGGCAGCATAGGTTTCAGTTTAAAACTATAAATTGTACTGTAATAAACTGTAAAATTAGTAATTTTTACAGTTTATTACTATTAAATTAGCTGTATTATAGCTACTATTTGTCAGTGCAGTACTTCTGTGGTAGAACAACCTATAGAAGTTTATTTATTTATTTATTATTTTTTTAATGACAAAACGAAGTATTCGTTTTTTCCCCTAATACCAGAAATTTAGAAAAAATGAAAATTATATTTATACTTACTTGTTCAACTATTTTTCTTACATCATCTATCAAAAAAGTACTGTAACTTGATTAGTCATACGAAACAAAAGTAGTGAAACGCAGATACTTAGGAAACACACATTCATAAAGTAAAACTATCCCCGTCTATTAAACAGGTACGAATGAGCAAATCCATAACTAACTCTCAGACTCCTGCTTTCAAAAAATATTTCTCCCAAGATAAAATAAAATACATTATTTCATAAGCGTTGGCGCATTTATCCTCTTGGTTATTCCTCGATATCGTTACTCTAATTGAAATATTTCCTTTGGGTCCGATGAAAACTGCAGTAATGCTGCTCCAACAGCTTGATCCCACATTTATTCATGTGTATTTTGTTACGAGAAACTTATCTTCTGAAAATATTATCATAGGATTAAAAGGAACGGCAAATATTTGTCGAAGGGCGTTAGTTTAAGAAGTATTAAAGGTTCCCCAAATCCGAGAAATATTGCCAGAAATAGTGTCGGAAAAGTTTCTAGCTCTTTCACACTTACATATGTACTAGATGAAGTTTATTTGAATGTTTGCTTTTAAGAAAATATCAAAGTTTTATATGATGCATGTTTACGCATTAATAAATGAACATCAAAAAAGGATATGTTATCAAAGAAGGTTTTTTATTTACGCTTTTATACGAATATTATTTGCTATTTTTTAGTGAATAAACTTGTAAAATAATGTGTTTTTTAAGAAAAATACTATAAAATAAAATAAAAATAAAATAACTGATAGTTTTGCATTGGCCGAAAAGAACTTCTAAAATGTTTCATTATAATAAAAGTACCTACACTAGAGATGACACTTTTTGGTACACCAATTGCAGCAGTTACAGTGGTGACACTTTTAAGGCCTGGTTTCCTAGAATCGTCGCTGACGCCGAGCGCGACGCACGCTGGAATCATAACCAGTTTGATTGGAGCGTGGCATGAAGAGACGTCACTCTGCGGCTCAGGCGCATGCGCAGAAGGCGGCGGCGTCTGTCGCCTCGCCAGAGATCGACGATTTCACTCCTAGGAAACCTGGCCTTTACCGGGTTTCAGTCGCCCAACTGCTCTTCAAGATTGAACTAAATTGATAACTTGCTAACTTTTTGCTTTTAATTATTACAAGAACCAAACATAATTTGAGAGAAAAATATATTTTCAACATCCAGCTCTATTTTTGTCAGACATCAAACAGCGTTAATTTTCGTTTGAATCTTAAGTTGGAATGCATTGTCTTTTAAACAGATAATGAGCCTTGGTCAAACACGCCCTCTGAACTTGAATTTACTTTCATTGACCAGCTAATTGAGTTTAAATTTTGCATAAACCACTTGATTCTCAGCAATTGTCAAGCAGTGTAATTGGCTTACCCCTTCTTAAAAGTATTAGAAGAGAACCATGTTTCATATTTTAGGACAAGTGTAAATATAACTCTCCTTCGGTTTTTTCCATTCCCCTTTTATTTTGCTTTATTTATAATGTTCCTTTAAATTTCAGCACCCGAAGATTGAGCAAACCTCTAACGAAAAAGTGGACACTTCAAGTGTTTTGAGGAATAACCCTTAAGACGCATTGGTTCTATTAGCAATGTAAATAATTGAGATAAAATCAGTTGTTGTTTGACCTTTTGTAGACCATTAAAAATAATTTTAAAAATAAGTAAAGGAAAAATATTACCCCAACTTTTTATTTGATCAAATAACACACACTTGTTTCACAGTTCATTGCAGTGCATTTTACAGTTTTAGAGTGGAACTTCTGCTGTCAATATTGAACTGTTGCTTTTACAGTATAATACATCTAATTTTATGGTAATATCGCTAATTTTATAGTATAATACAGTTAATTTTATGGTAAGATTGCTAATTTTGCAGTGAAAAATAATAAAATTGCTAGTTTTTTAGTGATAAACAAAAAATAGCTAGTTTTACAGTTTATTACTATGTTTTTGTAGTTTTAAACTGGAACCTTTACTGCCAGTATTATACTGTAAAAACATAGTTCTTATGCAGGGTATTGATGCATAGTTCTTCATACAAAAGATAAATCAATCTTAGGAAACCAAGAATATACTTTTAATTTTGCAAAGCATTTTTTATTTTAGTGTTTAAAATACGTGCCATCAACTATTTTTGGGAAACCATACTAAATATTCTTGATAAAAATGTAACAATCAAGCACAATGTATAACAATAACAAAATTAAACACAAAAGTCCTCCTTTACGAATAATCACACAAGCCCTAATTTATAATTTAGATCTAGTAAAAAGAATACATACAAGAGCCTAAGCCAAGCATAAAGAAGACTAAAGCTCCTATTGATGCGGAAAGTTCAGATAAAATATCTAGTTCTTAGGAAGAAACTTCTTTTGGTTTCAGAGATATTTTTCTTGGATGAAAGATTTAGGAAGTCCAATCTTTCTTACTGATAAAAAATTTAAAACTCTAGATCTCTTCTGAAGATAAATGCGATCTGGCGATATATAACTTTAAATAAAGCAGAAAATAGCTTTTGTCGTTAGGAGCCAACTTTAGCGTGAGAACAATATTGGATATATCTCTTTTCTCCCGCTTTGTGTTGGACTATGTATGTCATGGTAAATTAAAAAATCAGAAGAATAATCTAGATATGATTTGTTTGAGTGATAAAATGTTGTGTAATATCACATATGTGCAGCTAAATGTGCTATGTATATTCCGGCATCTGAATTAGCAAATTAAAGCCAATTAAAACTTAAAAGCTGTGTAATTGAATTTTTTGGGGATGAATACCACAATCAGAAAAGAACAAAGATTTCAAAATTGAATGTTTAAGTTTGTTAAAAATGTCAATTTGAAACATATAATAAACATGACAGAACCAATAACAATGTTTCCATTAATGCCAATTGTATATTAATTTGTATTGTGGGCTCTTTGAGATTTAAGCACCCGCTCCCCTCCCAAAGTTAAGCGTAAAACCGGGGGAAACATTTACAGCAATATGAAGCAAAAACGTAGCCATAAAACTTTTACATTTAAATAAATAAATTTAAAAAGAAGAAGTTTAAAAAGAGCCTAAAGTTTGTACAATTCCACTGAAAAATTCCCAATTAAAGCAAAGTATATACTACAAAAATATGTATTTTGCTTTTATTGATGTCAAAACAAAGAAGGAAGAGGAGACTAATAATTACTTTTTAGAATTTAAACTACATCTGAATATAATCATACAAAGAAAAAAGCGTAGTACGTTTTTGTACTCTTAAGTAGTTAAAAGCTAAAAAAACAAAAATTGTTTCATGAAATCCAGAGTGGAAGAGCTTTTGGTACCAAACATAATTAGATTTATCCTTTTTTCTAACGAAATTAGAAAAAGAACAGCAAACCTTCAACACATATTTGCAAAAAGCTGTAAACATAAATTAATTCTTTTAAATGTAAAAAAAAAAAAAAAAAAAAAAAAAAAAAAAAAAAAAAAAAAAAAAAAAAAAAAAACATGTTAAGAATAAACATTTCTAAAAACAATTTACTCTCGACGCGATAAAATATAAATTTGAATTATTTGTGCGATGCTTTTTAAGATTCTCAACTAGTATTTTTCTCCTAATATAAACTTATGTTGTTTGAGAAGCCAAAAAATTTAAGAAAATTTGGGGGGGGGGGAGGGCAGGAACCATGCAGAAAATTTGAAAAGGAAAAATAAATAAATTGAGCTGTAAGAAAAACTAACAACATGTATAAAAACTGTCTGGTATATTTTAGAGCAAACACTTGCTGGTTTATTAAACTTTAGTTAACAGTCAAGAGTTGCGATTATTTGGTAAAATTAAAATTATTCAAATTTACTTTGAAGCATTAATTACCAATAAACATATTTTTTTCGTCATAATTAGATTATTTAAGGTATCCGGACACGTTCGAAGCTCTTTTTTGGATAAAAAGTGGAAACATTGTAACAACAATTTTTGATGTAGTTCTGATAAAAATTTAGCAACTTTATAGTGTTTTTTTTTCTTGTATCGTTGCATTTTTTAAATGCTAATTTTTTGCCGAATTTGAAAGAAGTTATGCAAAATCTCCCTAGACGAAAAGCTATAGAATTTTCTTTTAGACATATCAGAATAAAAGTATTACTAATATAACTCATAGCCTATCGAGATTTGGGGCTAAATCTAATAATTTGTAATTTTCAGCAAATTTCTTACATTGATATTTTAAGAAAAAAAAATATAAGTAACAAAATATCGCTATTTTAACTACCGTAAAATGGGGTGAATAGCAACAGTGGGGTGAATAGAAACGAAACTTCTGAAAAAATTCAACATTATGTAATAGGGGGTTAAAGTAAAGCAGACAGGGATATTTTTTTTTATGAGATGGAAATAAGGTAAGATTTAAGGGAAATGTGATTTTGTGTGGTTGGCAATACTGAGATTCAGATTCAGTGGTGTGACAAAGCAACTTCTGTTTCAGCCGATTTTCATCGTTTTCCAAACTTTACATGTAAGTACCATACCTCATCACCTCACATGTTTGAATTGTACTATTTTTTATACCTTGTATACCTGTAGAAGATATCACATTGTTTAATATAGTGTAAACAAAACCATTTCTTTGTTTCAATTTTTGTTTTAGGTTATGATCCATATTTTGAATCTGTGGGGTGAATAGAAACACATTATTTTGCTGTTTCTATTCACAACAAAGTGTAAGTGCCAGGAAAAAGAAAAAGAAAAAACTCGATTCAGAATCATCACCAGAAGATTCGGACTATTCTGTGCAAGACAGTGACTCAGATCTCACATTAGTATCCGATTCTTCTGCAAATGCCGAACTTTCAAAAGAACTTGACAGATTAATCCAACCTGACGATTTTGTAATCGTGAAGGTATATGGAAAAACTAAAAATGTATTTAGAATGTATGTCTCCAAAGTCACAGACTTTCAAGATGACGGTTATGTTGGACTGTTTTGCAAGAAAACCCTCAGCAGTAATATGTTTTCCTTGACTGATGAAGAATCATTTTTCTCCAAGGATGATGTAATTAAAAAATTGATGCCAGTTGTTCAAACCTCAAAGTCTGCTTCTCGCTGGAAAGACAAAATCTGTTTTCAGGATGACTTAAGTGCCTTCATAATTTATTAGACTAAACTTTGTATTCTCACTTTTGTTCTTTTTGTTTTTGGGTATCGGTTACGATATATTGTAATTAAATTTTTTGCTCTGATTACCACTCGTTTGTGTTTCTATCCATCCCTTAACAATACTTACTGTTTCTATTGCCCCAACAAACTCTGAAATAGAAACAGACGTGAAAAAACGTGAAAATGCCTGCCTGTTTCTATTGACCCCGCTCGATGGGGTGTATAGAAACAGCATGTTTTCAATTTTTTTAAATTTTACCTTGCCATAAAAAGAAAATATGAAGCTGCAGGCTTGTAGAGGACGGGAAGACCCATAAACCGAGGTAGGTCTCAATTCAATATCTCTTATAGTACTTTTGATATTTAAACTTGAAGTTCAAAACTGTTGCTATTCACCCCATTCTACGGTAACATTTCGGAATGTTCCGTAAATAACACTTGAACTTATTAAAGGCAGGACTAGTGTAGATAGAACTGATAGAGTCATGTTTCTTAGCTTTAGCTGCCTGTAAGTTTTGTTTAATATATTTTTTCACTCTTGAGATTACCTAGTTTACAAAACGCTTCAATGTTTTAGGGATGTTTGATCGTTCAGTTTGTTTTACTTAAATTAAAACCGAAAGTTGCCAAATGGTGTTTAGCAATAAACTGAACGAAAACAACGATTTCGAAGTATTTTCGCCAAAAAGAAAACAATAGACAATCAATAAAGACTAAGTGTGCAGAGTTTCAAAAAAGTGAGAAGATAATATTTTGAAATAGCATTTTGAGCGCATTTACTGAAAACATTGGTTTAAGGAAAAATACACTTTAGTTAAAACTTTTACACATACATTGTGCACATCCAGAGTGCACATCTATCAAAACAACGCAGCGACAAAAAACTGACCATCTTTGTAAAACTATGACACTGATTAGTTCAGGGAATATATTTAAAAACATTACGCAATCTAGTGTCACAAATAAATGGCCAGTTCAGAGTGATTGGATACCTTAAGTAAATGAGCCAAAAGAACCAAATAAGAACATGAACGCCAGTTTTAATTTTTACTACATTAACCCTTTAGCGGGCGCGTCGTTTTGCCCACATAAAAGGTCACGCGTATTTTCCACATACGCTATAGTAAAATCAGAATCTGTCGACGATAAATAAAACCAGGTCAAAGGGAGGAGATAGAATAGCCGAGAACAGGCGTTTCCAGCGCCACCAGAGCTAAGGATACAAACAAAAGTCATCTCTAGTGTATCTCTCACATACGAGCGCCCGCTGGAAGGTTAAAAATATTGTTACGAATTTGTAAATAGCACGTAATTTAATTTATCTTAATATTTCATTTTGAATAGATGTGCTGCAGTTGAGAATTTTATTTTAATTGGTGTCGCTTTTGTGCTCGTGACTTTAATCCTTTTTCTCAAAATTGTTAGAACGTTTAGTAAGAAAAAAAATGGTGTTGTTCTGAAGAGCGCTGTAGCTTAGCGTTCTGGTCGTATTTGATTTAACCGCTTACTCGTCGCACTTTTTTTCCAAAAACTGATCAAAATTCATCAGGTTTTTTTTATTTTTGTTTTTTTATGTTCATAATATTTTAAGCTTATTAAAATAAAAAACACCGCATTTTAATTTGAATTTAGTGGTTTTTTAAAGGTATTAAAATTTTAATCAACTTACCCAATTTTACCTTAAAGTTTGCTTTCCTTGCGCATCCAAGACAGGCTGAAAAGCTTGAATGCTGGCATTGAGAAAGGAAAAGTAAAGTTTAAGCAGAGAAAAATTTTATTTTTTGAAGCTGAATAAAGAGAAAGTTTTGAAGCTTTAAAAATATCAGAAACGCAGCCCGTATGAGACACGGGCACGACAAAATTGCCGGAATATTCTGCCCGTATGAGGAACGGGCACGACGACTAAGCGGTTAAATACGGTGTTAGTGTTAAAGGTTACACTGTTCATTGGTATTTGATGAAATATCTCAACATCTGTACTTATTGTAAATACTTGTAAATAAAGCTGCTATTTTTCTACAAAGAGTATTGCTTGTAGAAAACAACCTGAAGTTGACCCGAAAACGTATCAATATTGCTCGCATAAAGTACGAAATTGCTTTGATACTGATACAAATGTATAAATGTAGAAAAATCTTAAACTCCTGTTAAACATGTTAAAATATAAAACATTATGGATAGCATCAAAAAAAAAAAAAAAAAAACATTGAACATCAATTTAAAAAAGTTATTAGTACTAAAAAACATAGTTTAATGCAGTCAGCGTGTATTCAATTTTAATTGATTAAAATATGATATCCTAAATGTAATTGACAAATGAAACGAGAGCATATCTTAGCAATATCTGAGTTATGTAAATGTTGTGACAAACTAATTCAATTTGCAATAAAAATTTCTTGCATCAAAAATTTTTGTTTGACTCATAAACACCCTCCTTAATTCATTAAAACAAATTCTGCATAATTTATCCAAAGCTGCATAACCAAAAGCACATTACCAACCGTAAAATCAAATAAGCATTTCTGGAACGGGTATGGTTATTTTCAAAACTTCGTGATGAAATGAAGTTAAAAGCTTTTATCGATTAAAAGCAAAGTCATTAATCATTTATAAATCCCTCCGCCTTATACAAGTGTTATCAACAAGAAATCTGGTTTTCAAAGAGCGATTAGGTTAATTCTAGTTTGCCTCTAAATTTGTTGCATGTATACGTAATGATTCTATCTTTGATGAAAGGTGGAAGTAATTTATTTACTAACGCAAACATTTACGGTAGAAGTAATTACATAATAATTTATTTTATAAAATTACTAGAGCGTTAATTCTTTAACTCGAATTCAATGAGTTTATTTGTAAGCGACCATCTTATTTTAATGTTGTTGGAGTAATCAGTTGAATTAAAAACATTATTTTCAACTGTGTTTACAAAATTGCTAATTTAATGTATTTAAGTCGGGGCTGTTAAACTTAGTTTAAGTTTGACGTCTAAATGAATAATTTGTTAGTAAGAAAGTTAGTACAGCAATATAAAATAAAAAGGCTTTGAGAAAAAAAGTAAAATGAGAAAAAAAAAATTTTTATTGATTAAGGTTAAAAATATATATATATATATTGTGCATCATGATTTACAAAAACACACTTTCAATTTTACTAAGCCGTAGTTTGTGTATTTGACGAACAATAAAATTATGGACCTGAACAAATGCAATAAAATTAACTTAATAATTAACTCAAGGAATTCTTCCCATTGTATCCTCACTAGTAAAATAATAGTTTAACAATAGTCACACAATGCTTTTCTACACTGCAAAAAATGAACTTGTTTGTACATTTTAACACTGACGAAGAAGGTTCCAATTTAAAACCGTAAAATGCACAGTAATAAACTGTAAAACTAGCAATTTTACAGTTCCTTACTGTGAAATTAGCACTTTTTACAGTTTATTACTATAAAATGAGCAGTATTATACTGTAAAAAAACATTCATATTTTACAGTGTACGATATTTTTAAACATGTTTGTACTGACTTTGTACTGTACCATTCTTATAGCAAATATGTTTACGAAAACAGATCAAAATAATATATTTCTAGAACTTCGCCTACACATTTCGACCTTAACCATCAGAGAAAATAAAACGCAAAGTCAAGCTCACTGTTTTTCAAAAATGCAGTATCATCATTAGATCAAATATTTTTTTTCGTAATGATTTTCCTCCTTTTTATTTTACAATAAATCCCTACACACATCTCCCAACCACCCTCTCCAAAGCACGACAACATCATTACATGCTGTTTGAAAATAACATTCCCTGCTGCCTTTCAGTTGGCTGAAATGAAAGTTTTCAATCTCCGTTTGTTCTGATGGCATGAAACATTTTGAAAATGAATTTCTCTACATCTTAGTTTTTGTTGAAGGTATCGATTTTATTGAACTCATTTATCATTTCGGTTGCCGGAAATAGAAAAGAGCCTGAATAGTACCTCTTATTTAAGTTAAATCATCTTATAGGGAAGGTTATACTTATTTACAGGAGGTAAAATGTAGTATGATCAGTGCTGCACTTAGGAAATACAGCTCTGATCACACTATCAATAAAAACCGTTCCCGCAACAGTATACTATTGCTTGTTAAAGCATGCTTAATGTAAATTACTTTGAAATTACCCTTTTCTTTTAAAACTAAATGCCTAATTGTTAACTGAAATCACCCTAAAAAGAAAGTTTCCTTAATACTTTTTCTAATAATGCTACCGTGTATAAGTGTTAAAATGCTTTTTAAATTATTTCACAAAACAGCACCAGTGAAGACAGGGGAATATATAAACAAGGTTTTAGAAATTAATTTCTGAATTTTATATGGAAAGAATCTGGTGATTTATTGAACTTCTAATAATTACTTTTCTGAAAACTTAGCTGTTATTCTTTAATGGATGAAATAATTTGCAAAATAGGGTCAGTTAGGATTAAGGCTATAAATATAGTTATTTGGAATTTTGCTGGGTTACATATCTGAAACCACTTAAAATATTTATTTAAAGTCATTAATTAACTAATTTTCATTGATATCTACACTTATATTATTTGAAAGTGAGTCTAATTTTGATTTTATTTATTTATTTTTATTTATCTATCTTTTTTTTTTTTTTTTTTTTTTGAACTAAAAAGATCTGTTTAGTCTTTGCGTTATTAGTCTTATTCTTTTCTTTTAAAAAAATCATTCTTCAGGCATGGGTTAAAGTGAAGACAAACTGATTAAATAAAACAGCTTTTAAAAGTAAGTAAGATCAACTGGAAAATGGATACAACGTTCAAATTATTTAACATTTTCAGGCAAACGCTTTTAGTTTAAACTGGATATAAACATTTCGTAATGCTATTTGCAGTTAAAAATTGGCTCCTCAAGAATTTGCAGGATCTGTTTCCTTTAAATTCTTGCATATCTACATATATTTTTCTGCCATATTTAATGATACTTATTGAGTTTTCATGATGAAAAAAAAACATAAAAAAGAATTTATCTCTAAATTGAAGAAGTCACACTAACCACTAATACTTTCAACATCTAAGCACTTCATAAATATCAAACAGAAATGCGAAATGTACTAACAACTTCAACCTAAATGAATAAATAACAAGCTAGATATTGTAGCCTCGTGTTGAAACTTGAAATGAGCCACATAAATTTACTGGCTTTAAGTCATTAATCATAAACAGTCTGTGCCAGATTTTGCTGCTTCAGCGAAAATGCATGTAGTTCATGTATAATTTTATAAATCGATTAGAAAATCTACAATGAAAGAGCAAGAATTAAAAACCAAAACATGAAAAGTAATAACAGTTTTCTATGAATTTCAATAGATTTTTTAAAACGCATTTAGGTTATAAAAGCATCGATTATATACACTTCTGGACACCTAAAATTTCTATGCCAAGAAAGCGACGTACTGCACACTTGAAATTTACGCGACAAGAAGAAAATACTGCCCTATATAAATTATTAGATTATCAACCTATTCTAGTAAAAAATAGATGAGGTATCACACTTACAATGCTTTAAGCGATTTGAGCTTTAAATGTTCATATTAAAAATTTTAAAAAAAATCAAAAATTATCTTTCAATTTTTACTACAAGGACTCACTTGTACGCTGTCAAGATTTCTGGTAAGGTTTTGCGTACCGTATCATCCAAAAATCTGTAAATGAATATGGTATAATATAAAGAAACGTATGTACGAGGATTGTTTTTTTTTTTTTTTCAACCTCCGTTAGGCTATAAAAAAAAGGATTCAAATAAAAAACATATTTTATTATCAAAAGTAAGGTACGATCCTCTACAATTCTCTATATTATCACCTTGACGATTGAAGCATTTGTTATATCTATGAACAAGCTTTATAATAGTCTCCTCGTGGAATGTTGCCGCCAATGATTGGAAGTGAGTTGTGACGGTGTCTTCGGGCTCCATGCCATTTTGGAAGACACATGCCTTTTCAGACCCCAAGCAGGGGTCTCTCCAAGCAGGATTGACGGTCATTGTCATGCCTCCAAGCAGGGGGCATGGCAATGCCCGTCATCATAGTGCTCGTGTGACGAAAATGGTTCCTCCAGCAATTTCATGCATTCAATGGGACATTTTTGAACACCCACCATTAAGTTCCGACCTAGCATCAAGTGACTTTCCCTGTTCCCTATACTGAAGTAGGGACTTGGAGACCCCTGCTTGGGGTCTGGAAAAGCATCGGGCTTCCAAAGTGGCGTGGAGCCCGAAGACACCGTCACAACTCACTTCCAATCGTTGGCGGCAACATTCTACGAGGAGACTATTATAAAGCTTGTTCACAGATACAAAAAATGCTTCAATCGTCCAGGTGAAAATGTAGGGAATTGTAGAGGAATGTACCTTACTTTTGATGATAAAATATTTTTTTTATTTGAATCCGTTTATTTTTTATAGCCTACCGGAGACTGAAAAAAAAAACCCTTCGTATATTAATGAATATAATTGATACTTGCCCGAATGTCCATGAAAAAGCTCTGAATATTAGGAAAACTCTTTTTTTTTTTAATTTACAGCCCATTTCCAGCTACTAACGATGAAAGATAATCTTTTCAAAAAAGCATCTCAACACTTTACTTGCACAGCATTGCTTCTTCATGCGTGTAAAGTGGGTGAAGAGTTTGTTCCTAGGTGCTCAAAAACCAGTGGAGTTAATGTCCTAATTGACTGCAATGCAATTCCTAGCTTTTGCCGAAATCAAGACACTTGTGAACAAAAATAAAGACATAACTGTAAAAAGAGAACTGCTCTAAAGGATTTAAAGATTTTTTTTCTGAGGGTGGGACTCAGTTAAAAGAGTTGCATCCTTTTACTGGTTAATACTGAAGAAAAACTGACGAATCTTCATACAAACTGTGTATAACATAATAGCGAGGTCAAAAACGTTCCATTTTAGGAACATGAATTGTCATCCTAAGAGGGCGAGAAAAAACAAACAGTCCGGCCATTGAATTGAGTCGTGAAAACCATGAGCCACCAAATGGTATTATGTCTTATTCTCAAATAAGAAAGAAATTGGCAAACCCGTGTCATGATGACTCAATTTTAAGGGTAAAGAACAGTTTAATTCAATTTTCCAAACAGGAGTAAAAAGTTTGAATGCCTGCTCAGCCACTAGTCGTTATAGACTATACCGTATGTAACGAGAGCTGGCGTCTCATAGTAAAATTAATTTCCCACTTTCCGCACTTTTCCCTGATGACTTTCATAATTAATGGAACTTTTTTCTCACTTAGTCTCAGCCACAATGGTTAAGTGAAAACAGTTAAAATTGCTTTGTATGTAAACTATTACTCTATTGACAAAACAACGTTAATAAAGCACAACTTTTTCTTGGAAATTTTCGTTTTACTTAAGAATGACTGAAATTTTTTAGAAAACGTTGAAAAAAATTGAGACATGAGGATATAACTAAAAGCGTAAGCCTAATTCGATAAACATAAAATACATAAAATTTCTCAATAGAACAGTGCATAAAAATAAGAGTCTAGCTGCTTTCTTTCGTACGGTTTCCATGGAGATGGCGCAAAAATTTTAAACTTGATACGCCTATATTAAAGTAACCAAATATAACTAATTATTACTTTTATGCTAATAATATTTCAGCAAAAACCATAACGATTCCAAAAAAAAACAATAATCTGAATATTTTTTGCGTCGCAGCTATGTGGCAAGGACTGGAAATTTCACCAAAGGCAGTGCATCCTTTTATATTGAAATTTCTGTAAAAACGTGGATTTCTTCGTACTTTAATATCATCAGCCAAAAACCTAGATTTAATTAACGTTGCTGAAAGTACCTAATAAATACTGGTTCTATGAATATATTGTGGAGAGACGTTGTCCAAATTCATTCTCTAGGGGTAGAATACACTGATTAGGGTTATGGCAATTTCTGGCAAAATAAAATCCACTACATGATTCTTTGCTATATGAGGCTTTTAAACTCATTATAGGAAACGGAAAGAAAAATTTGTTTTTAAGGTATTGATTTTCCTGGTAAAACTGCAGTAAACTCTTTTTTTTTGTTGTTGTTGTTTGCTCTCGAATACGTAAAATTAAAAAAAATGTTAAATGCTTAAATTTTGAAAGTGTTTAGTTAAATGATTTTATGTTCCTTTAAATAGAACATTATCATCACAAATGAATTTTTGAACAAAATGGAAAAGCTTTTAAGCTAAGTCAAAAAATTAATTTATCCTTCTACTTTTCTTACCGAGTCTGACTGTAAACTAGACACCTAATCCCTAATTATAAGAGCTTATTATCAAGCTCAAAAATGTAACGACATTCAGAATAAAGAAACTAATCAGTGGGAATATGCGCATATACGATATTATTATTAATATTTCTAAATTATCTTTACAATAAAATGCGTTAACTATATTCAATAAGAACCCCTATTCAACTCTCTTAACGTTATTATATGGAGCAAATAAAAATTATTCATAAAGCGTTATTTTTCTAAAGTGTTAAAAATATAATTAGACTATTAAAATCATTTAGTTATTTTTACTTCAAATATTTACTTCAAGAGTATATCTTCAGGCAGAAAACCTATTTTTATAGGAACTGCTTTAAAAGTAACTTTAATTGCCTTTAATATTCTTAATGCATAAATGGTTTTGTCCTACAGATACATATTTCTCCGGTTGGCTTACGCGAGAGCTATATTTTAATGAGTTTCTAAAATTAAACTGCTCAAGGGGAGGAAAATGTTTTTATAACACGATTCATGTATGAATTTGGATTTTAAAGGTATTTTTTTAAATAACATTCTAGTATATAAAACTTAATACTATCTTGTAAATTTCAGAATTAAACTTTTTTATATCAATTACAAATTAATTTTCTTGGCGTAACTTTTTTCATACTTATCTTATTTTCAACTCAAAATATTCCAACTAAAACTCCAACAGTTCAAATCTTTAGTTAAGTTATTAAAAAGATTAACTCATTACCTGTTAATTCAAGGCTAGTAATTTCTCTTAATAAATAATTAGTCGAAATTCACTTTTTTCTTTTGATAATATGAATCATCTGAAAAAATCCAAGATTTACCGGACCTTACTTTTAAGCCTTTTAACTCAACAAGCTCTTTTGATAAATATTTCATTGTCTTATTCCAGAAAAACATATACAACTATCAGCCCTTTATTATATAAAGTGCTTATTGTATTTATATTGATTCATAAATTTATTACAGCTATTACTTTTGAAATCATTGCTTTGTTAGTTTTTCACAAAAGTAAAACTTTTAATCATTTTAAAAGAAAACCACGTGCTAAGGTAGCACAAATATTAAAAATTGAAGATTACCATTTAGGTGATGCAATAGAATTTATACTAAAAGTGCTTAAATTTCACTTACGAGAATAACTACAAATTTTAAGTTCAAAGCGAGAAAAAACTATGTATTGGGAGATACGAATTCCATACCTCATCAGGGAGGCACATGACTAATATAATAATGAAAAAAACTTCAAATGGGTACTTATAGAAAAAGTATCTCAAGACATATTTTTGACACAAAGAATTATGTGCCCTAGACCACCGGTGATCGATGAATAAGGTCTCAAAATCTTATAAAATTAAAGAAAAGCGACAAACTTAAAATCTTTGAGATAAATTGAATACGCTGTAAAAAACATCACCAAATCGGCCATTTCGATCCATTGATTGCAGTACATGGATCGAAATGGCCGAGTTGGCGGTGTATTGCATGTTCCTGCCTTAGCCCTTGCTTAGAGGCGGTTACTCACTGCTTGAATACGCTATTTCACCGTTAGCACGAGGAGGACATTTTTTTAACGAGTCATGTGCAAGATGACCACCATTACTTACTGAAACTCGCTAAATTAGGCGACATTTCTGAAAAAAAAAATTCGACAAACTTTAAGACCTCATATATCTACAACGGGGTTTTTAGGGGGAAAGTTCATGCTTCCAGAAAAATGCTCTTTTGACTACTAATCATGAAAACATTTTTCATTATTACACTGTTGTAAAGTGTCCTGAAGAGATCAAGAATAACCAAAAAAAGCTAAAACAGTGCATTACTGCACTGGAACCTTATTCCACATTGAGGTATAACAACATTATTCTATTGGAAAATAGGCTTTATAATTATAAACCAACGTTTAAAAGCACGAGTCTCAACGTTTACATGCACCAGACAAATGTTTTAAAGTTCAAAAGCAAATCAGTGATAAGATGACTTACGCGTTAGTCTCATTTTATATCACAGAAATAACGAAAGTTAACACTTATTTTCTCTTCCTCCGTGCGCTTACACATCGTTATTGTTTTGCTCGGTAAACGTCCAATTTCTGGGTAGCAATTATTCTCTTATTTTTAACCCAAGTAGCACACTTCGTTTTTTTAAAGGTTGCAAAATGGTTATTAACGTTGTGACAATGGATTAAAACGTTTATAAAACGTTAAAACGTGTTTTGTGCTACCTGGGTATGGTTCTCTTTTAGCATTTCGTAAACAAAAACTATTAATAAATAGCTTGGTTTCTAGGAAGTTAAGTATAGCATCTTCTATAACTTATTCGGAAATATTAAAAAATAGTATTTTAGCAATTGCCAATGACCGAATAGCAAAATAAATAAACAAATAAATAAATTAGAGGAAAATTATTACACAAGAAGCATAGGAAAATGTATGAAGTGCTGACAGTAAATTTAAGCGCTAATTTTAAAGAGCAAAAAACAAGTCTTAGCTGACTTCACTCTACTTCTGGCAAGAATGAGCAAAACCGATAAATTCAACGTGAGGCTTAACGCTTTACTGGTGCTTTACCAAAAAGGAACATTTATGGTTGCAAAAGCAATAATGGCAATTGTACGTGGTGTAAGAAAGCGACAAGAAAAGTTCTTTGTGCAGTAAGCCATTTTTAAAGATCTTATCGTGTCTAAAACCAGTAGAAATTAATTAAAAGTGATTTCAAACAACTTTACTGGTATAAATGTCCAGCATAAGATTATTTATATGTGCATGAATAAGTTAAATATGTCTTTTTCAAACTTGTGTTTAAAACAGATTTTTCTAATTGTGTCACCTTGTGTACAAAAGTCAAAGCCTTTTAATTCAATTTTTTTTACTCTATTATTTCTGGAGAGTTTAATCCTAATTAAATGGTTCTTCAATATTTCGTTAAAATAAAAAGCCGCTTACAATGAAATCTCTTTCCAGAAATCCATGCAAAAATTCTTGTGTTGAATTTGACTGTTGTACTGTACTAAGAAATAATACTAAGAAACCCTTTAAATAATATGCACCTCAATTTTAAAGTCGACAATATGCAACATATGTTTCAAAAGCATTCTTAATCATTTTTAACTACAATAATACAATTCATTGAAGACAAAGGAAGCTATTGCTTGTGAATCTCGGTTAACAATCTATATTCTACTTGTCCTTTTTCCTCGAAATGCTTAATTAAACTACAGAAAATGATTCAAATAAATAAAGTTTTATATAGTGCTGCTTAACACACTGATTAAATTATATATTCTATCTGCGCACCAAAGCATGCCGTTATGCTAAAGAAATAGCGTGCATAATCCCTTTTACTTAAGTACCACAACAGAGGATTAATGTTTAGTAAATGTTAACATTAAGGATAATAGCATCGACAACGAACTTGCATCAGTAAACTGCTCAATTGGTCGTGTTAAAACTGCAGTTTAATGACTGCAATCAACCAAATTTACGACATTCAATTGTTATTTACTTCATGAATGCGCAAATATAAAACTAAGTAATTTCGTGTATCTTTAATTAATTTCTATAATCTCGTCTTTGTGGAATGGATAATACTTTATTTAGTTACTGCTGTAAAAGTGAGCTTCTATTTATTTGTTTATTTATTTTGTTGTAAGATAATTGAAATGTATTAATTATTTTTATTGTGCTGTTTTGAAGTACTATATTCCCCCCCGCCCCCGCCCCCACAAGTATATATAGGTACACTGTAAAAAAATTAATGTTGTTTTTACAGTATAATACAGCTAATTTTGTAGTAATAGAGTGTAAAAATTGCTAATTTTACAGTAATAAACTAAAATTGTTTACTTTACAGTATTAAACTGTAGAATTGCTAATTTTACAAGTTATTACCGTGCATTTTATAGTTTTAAACTGGAACCTTTGTTGCCAGGATTATACTCTTGTTTTGACAGTATAATTCAGCTAGATTTTGTATCAATAATCTGTAAAATTGCCAGTTTTACAGTTTATTATTGTGCATTTTACAGTTTTAAATTGAAACCTCGGCAGAAAGTAATACACTGCGATGCAAAAGTTTAGACAAAAGGCAAATATAAGAATACAAGGAAAACTATTCAGCGAAATGCTTTCAAATTTCTACTGCAGGTAGACAAGATGGTCCCAAATACGCGTTTGGAGTTTTTAAAAATATAACCGAAACAAAAATCGAAACTTACAAAAAACATTTTTTTTTTTTTTTTTTGATGCTTGAAGTTTAGACAAATGTCAGATTTTCTGCAAATATCTGAGCTAATATTTAGAAAAGTGCCAATTTGAGTCCCAAGTGAATTTTCACTAGTATTTCAATAACTAGTTAAAAAAATAATTTTCCCCAGAAAGAAGATAAGGTTCTGCTTTCATTTCATCTAATAACATCAGAAAAAAAAAATTCTTCAGAAAATATTGTTTTTATACATCAAAAATCAGATCGGTAACGTGGTCC
>JAXGGA010005712.1:0-75823 GCA_038373865.1 Uloborus plumipes
CTAGCTTATATAAGGTGAAATGTCTGACCTGTCAGAATCCCAAAGAGGGATGATTACTGTGGCGCGTTTAAATGGAGCATTGGTGATAGAAGCAGTAAACCTTTTGGGGTTTGCAAGAAGTACTGTATTAGCCGTTATGACAGTATACATGAAAGAAGGTAAGACGAAGTCATCAACGCAAAACAGTGGCCGAAAGTCAAAGCTTCATGATAGGGATAAACGTGTCTTGAAGCGCATAGTAGCTCGAAAACACAACAATCGTTATCCGAGATAACATCAGTCATGAACAGTCATCTTCAGGACCCCGTTTCAACAAGAACTGTTCAAAGAGAACTTCATGCAGCAAACATTTATGGGACAGTGGCAATTCGTAAACCCTTGGTGACATCAACCAATGATTTCAAGCGCCGTCAATGGTGTCGAGGCCACAAAAGCTGGTCCCCACAACAGTGGCAGCAGGTAATATGGTCAGATGAATCATCCTTCACCTTATTTCAGATCACTGGACGCGTTTATGTCTGAAGATCACCCAAAGAGAAGCTTGATCCTGAATGCTTCTACCAACTGTGAAACATGGAGATGGCTCCATTATTATTTGGGGTGCGATTTCTTGGCGTGGTCTTGGGCCACTAGTACGTCTGCATGGGAGAATCAGATCTAATGGCTATCTAAGCGTTCTAGCGGATCATGTTCATCCTTTTGTACAGACTGTATTCCCTGGAGAGCGACTGATTTTTCAAGACTACAACGCCCCTATCCACACCGCTAGGTGCATCCAAACATAGTTAAAAGAGCATGATAATGAAGTTGAGCATCTCGCCTGGCGCCCTCAGTCTCCGGTCTTAAATATTATTGAACATTTGTGGCAATATTTGGAGTCTAAACTTCGTTCCCAATTCCCACCTTCATCACACCTTTCAGAATTAGAGGCCGCTTTGCAAAAGGAATGGCTTAATATTCCTTTAAAGGTTGTCAATGACCTTTATGCATCGATCCCACGTCGTATTAAATCAGTAATTCAGTCAAAGGGTGGTCCAACTCCCTATTAATAAAGAATTTTTGATATTTCATAGGTGTTCGTATTATTTTGTCACCCATCTGTACATACAAACAAACACACATGTGAAATTAAAAGCATATTAAAAAGAGACCATTAGCTACAGGGGAACTAGTTACAAACCAAAAAAAAAAAAGAGAAAAGAAAGAAAGCTTGCGCGAGAGAGCCTCCAAAAGACATCAGATTTGACAGAATTGATCATCGGAAAGTACAAGTACATATAAAAAATAATGTAAAATGTCAAAATGTAAAGGATTACAAGAGTAGAGTGCACCAAATGTTCAATTCCTCTATTTTTTTACAAAAAAGAACTAATTTCAAGACTATCATTTACAATCATTTTTATCTGTTAATGCATGGTGTAGCCATTTGGCAACCAAACAATTTTTAATTAGAATGGGGTGAAAATTTAGTTAAATTTTTTTAAATATTTTTCCATGTTTTCTTATTACATTGACAAACACACATATTTTTTTCTACGAAAAATAAAAAATCATGCAGTGTAGGGTTAAAGGGCAATTTAAAATTATATTTGCGGTAATGAAGAACCGATTCCTTTGCTTTAAGTCATAATGTTCATTAAATTTTCCCTACTAAGCCAAATGCATAACTAAATATCCAGATTATATTGGTGGGGGGGGGGGGGGACTGGAAAGTAATGTTTTTTCAAACAAATTATTGGTCAAACGTTTTTATTTCAAATCAGCAGTGTCATTATCCTCATTATAAAGGGCCCTTTTGCTATCTAGTAGCTAATTATTTGAAATCATGGATAGATTTGGAAAAAATTGATTTTGGAGCAAAATATCTTGAATCAGCATCTTGGGTACAAGCCAAATATTCAAGTTTTTGTGTAATGGAAACTGTTTTAGCTATCGAAAAAAGATAAGTCCGACTGCGTCACTCATAATACTCACCTGACATTGCACCATCTGATTTCCCTTTACCAATCCATATATGAAAAAAAAAAAAACAACTTTGGCTTGGTATCCAAAATGCCATTTCAAGATATTTGGCTCTAAAAATCTTTTTTTTTTTTTTTTTAATTTATCCAGGATTTAAAACTTACTACTAGATAATAAAAAGCCCTTGATAACGACGATAATTACACCAATAATTTTAAACAATTTAACAATTGATTTGTTCAAAAAAAAAAAAAAAAAAGACATTACGTTGCAGAATACCCTTGACGGGCAAAATTCGACGATTTTCTAAACTCCATAAAAAGCAGGAGAATTTATACTGAAGGCAGCAGGTCTCAGACTGAACTCTAAAGCAGCAGAGTTGAGAAGATGAAAAATAAAAATAAAGAAATCATGAAATAAGAATTTTAAATGAAAAATGTAAATAAGCACATTATTTACCTTCTCTCCATCGGCTGGGTCGTCACAAAACTTGGAATGACTTTCAGCACACTTGATTACAACAGAGCTGTCCGGCGTTATTAGTATGTGGCTGAATTTTTCCTATTCAAGAAATCACAGATCATTAAGGAAAATGAACACAGGTTTTTCAATAAAATAGAAAAAGTCATCGTTTTATCGCACAACATTTTCAAATTAGCAAACACGTGTTTTGTGGCTACAAGGAACCCTTTTTTCAATTTTCAATGCAATGAAGTGAGAGTTTTTGGATGAAAAGTCATTCAAGAAAAGCTTTTCTCGAATGACCTTTCTTCGTAAAGCTCACACTTTATTGCATTTTTTTGGCTTTTCTAGGATGACTTTTCATCCTAAAACTCACACTTCGTTGCATTGAAAAAGGGGTTTCTTGTATCCTCGAAACACACGTCTGCAGATTCTTGAAAATTTTATGCGATAAAACGTTGGTTACTCCTATTTTACTTTGCAAGTACAAATGAAGGGGCAAGTGGGTAAAGGTGATATGTGACAATTGATATGTACAGGGTCATTCCATAGAAATGTCAACCTCAGTCGAAGAAAAAAAAATACTGAAGTGAAAAAAGTATGAAAAAAAAAATAAATAAAAAAAAAAAAATCATACAACATAAGAAGTTAAAAAAAATTGAAAAAGTGTTGTAATTATCACTGAGATTAGCCATAAAAAATAGTTTGTAGTGGGTTTACTACACTGTTATTCGATGGTTACGTTAGTCACGTTACGTTAGTCACACTCCATCTTGAGTAAAAGTGACACTTAAGACTAAAAAAATTAAGATTTAACAAATGTGTTTTCTGTTTTTAAAATCCAACTTTACACGTTTTTCAAATATATCATTCAATTTTTACACTTGCTTAACTTTGAGAATTTTTTGCCTCACAACATGAGCATTAATTTTCAGGGTTGCAAAAATGTTACGTTAGTCACGCTGCTATTTTGGTTGGAGAAATGTCTACTGTCAGTAATTTTGTTTTAAATTCTTAGCAGAAATGATACATAGATAAGCAGGAGCGCCCCGAAGGGAGGTCCAGGGAGGTCACCGGGACCTCCCAAGCATCTTCCTCATTCGGCAAATTCGGACAACGATTCGGCACATTCAGAGATAATACTGAATTTTTTTTTGCAATACTTATATATATAAATATGCAAATGCGGCCGCAATCTTTCTTTCTTTTTTTTTTTGTTATACATTACCTCATTCTTTTATTGACGTAATTTACCATAAACCAAACAGTTTCTTTCCATCCCGCCTTTCGGTGAATTAATTAGTGTGTGTAGCATGACCCCAAACAAGACGGACAATATGTAGTGAAAATGCTGCAATGCATAAATGTTGCACTTTGAACGCAAAGAGCTCTAATATTTTGTGCCGCGACTTCAGTTTTTTTTTTTTTTTTTGCTTTACCAGCAGATCTTCTCATTTCTCGTACTGAAAAATACTATCCGCTTAGCTTCATTTATTCAGTTCCATTTCTCGACTTTCTTCCCTGCGAAAAGAATCGACCCTCGAACTAGTTCAATATTGTTTTTCATTTTAATTATAGCACTGAAATACATCTATCCGTTTTATTTAATAATTGATTTTGCTTGCAATGAAGAGAACTCGTAAACGATATAAAGTTAAGTTTTTTTGATGACGATTATAAACGAAAACATGACGAACTTTGCCATGATGGAAGGCATATCTCCGTGAAACTTGCTGGAGCTCCAAAAAATCCATTTGATGCTGCAAGAAAGAAAATAAAGACTGCTTCAAGCAGCGAACTATTGCCATTAACGGTTAGTTTTAAATTTATCTTTTTTCTCCCTCTTTTAATTTGTTTCAATGATTTTTGCTTCCTTTTACGTAGTAAAGGAAGTATTGTGATCGCGAAAAAAAAAAATCACTCAAATTTGAGTCTAAATTTTGATTTTGCTCAACCCCGAATGAATGTTCAGTAGTTTTTTCGACCTGTCAGCACGTGCACATGTATCTACCAACATACACTGGCGGAAAAAAAAATCCCAACACCAAGAAAAAATTGCCGTAGAGTAATGAAATTTGGGTAATGCAATTGTCTAGTTAACATGTTTAATTGATTAAATGTACAAGATCACTGGCTAATTTAAGCTCAAGAAAATGCTGTGCAAATGTGAAATTATGTTAATTTTATAGAGGGTGTAACCTTCAGAATTTTGAAGGCAAGCCTGCAAGCGTGCATGCATTATGTCATACAGGTGCCGAATGTCACTTTGTGGTATGGAGTTCCATGCTTGTTGCACTTGCTGTGTCAATACTAGGGCAGTCATTGCTGAATGTGGATGATGCTCGAGGTGCCATCTCATGATATCCCATACGTTATCAATTGGAGACAGACCTGGTGATTTTGCAGGTAGTGGTAACATGTCAGCACTCTGTAGAGCACATTGCGTTACAGCAGCGATGTGAGGGCGAGCGTTATCCGGTTGGAAAACGCCCCCTTGAATGCTACACATGAAGGGCTGTACAACTGGTTAAATTAACAGACTGACGACAAATTTTCAGTCAGTGAGTTTGGGATAACCACAAGAATGCCCCTGCTGTCGTAGGAAATTGCTCCAGAGACCATAACTCCAGGCGTGAGTCACGTGTGTCTAGGCCGTAGACCGCTTGGATGCAGGCGGTCCCCTGGCCTCCTTCTGACCAATATACAGCCACCGCTGGCACTAATTCAAAATCTGTTTTCATCAAAAATTACAACAGATCTCCACTCCGACCTCCAGTGAGCTCTGTCGTGGCACCACTGCCGGCGGAAAAGGCAATGGTTTGCAGTCAATGGAATACCGGCTACAGGCTGCCTGGCTAGGAGCTGTCCTTGAAGTAAACAGTTTCTTACCGTTACTTGGATCATGACGGTACCAACTGCAGCTCGAATGTCAGCCGCAGATGCAGTACGATGCGCCACAGCCGTACGCAAGATTAGGCGATCTTCCTTCTCAGTCGTGTCACGTGGCAGCTCGGAACTCGATCTTCTTGGGGTAGTACCATCCCTTGTCCATAGCTTCCAATAATCATGCATGGTGGAAACATTCCCACCCAAGTCTTTCTGCAATATCGCAAAATGAAAATCCACCTTCTCGTAGCCAATTTGTACAATCTCGTTTAAACTCGGTGAACTGTTGATAATGGCTTCTTCGTCTTCTTAAAAGCTATTTCTGGCTAACATGAACGCAATTCGTCCAATTTCACGGAAAAATAATACACACGAGCTTCACAACACGCTTTTAAAACAAGCCTTATTTGCATGTTCTGAGTGACGCCAGCTGCGCCACACTTATGCGCGGAGCGCGAAATTTCAATCGATGTCATCTTTCAGTTGTATAAACACGCCTACCAAATTTCGTTTATCTAACACAAGTCTTTCTTGGTGTTGGGATTTTTTTTTCCGCCAGTGTATAAGCAGCCGAAAAATCCTTTTCAACCACCCTCGAGTTAATTACGACGAGTTTTCTTGTGACGTCTGTATGTACGTATGTGCGTATGTATGTGTGTCGCATAACTCAAAAACTATATGCCGTAGAAGCTTCTAGCTTAGTATGTACTCTGAGGATGGTCTAGTTGTGCACCTCTCCTTGTGGTTGAATTCGAATGTTCCCAAGGAAGTGTTTTACCCCTTTAGCAAATAAATTATGCCGTCTCGCAGTAACAGTTCCGGTGACAACTACCAAAGACGAACGGTCTTCCAGCAAATTGAAACTTTTAAAAAATGTCCTTCGATCAACTATGGAAGACGACAGATTAAACAGTTTGATGCTTATTTCCTGTGAAAAAGACATAGCAGAAAAACTGGAAACAAAGGAAATAGTAAAAACGTGGTCATTACTAATAGCTAGACGTGTAAAAGTCAAACTTTAGCTCATGAATAATATTTCTAGCAAAAATTCTAGAACCAACAGTTTTTATAAGTGCCAACTCTTTTTTGTATTTTTTGCCAAAATTTTCAGATTTTAAAGTCACAATTCATGAACAGCCATTACTATGTATGTATATATGTGTATATATATTTTATTTATTTTAACCTAGTTCTGTTGTTTCACAAACCTGTCAAATGACCAGCATGCTTTAATTTGTAAACACACATCATATATGCAATATTTTATAATCTGTCTTGCAGACAATTTGTTTTAATCTGTATATATGTATATATAAGAAATCCTATCAGTTGCTTTGACGATTCAGAAGTGATACCCAACGTTTTTTCTCACAAAGTAATGGTATAAGGTTTGTGTACATACTCGTATTTTTTTCATTCGGCACATTTTGGAGTTCCATTCGGCAAATTGAAAATTTTCCCCCTCCCAAAAGTTTAAGCTTGGGGCGCCCCTGTAGATAAGATGTACATTGTAAATCCACCAGCATAACACAAAAATATTTTTTATCCTTTAAGTTACAAGAAAAAATAGTTACAAAATCAGCTCTGAATGTTACGTTAGTCATTATGGAATGACTCTACAGAAAAATGCTAAAATCTCTAGGTTATTTCTAGAAAACTAAGATACGTCTACTAGTCACAGAAACTCTTGGTAACTAAGAATATGACCCTATTTTACCCGTTGAGAAAAATGCATTAAAAAAGTAAAAAACATTTTTTTTGAAAGCTTTTTCTAAAAATTTAAAAAATTTCACATATCACCTTTGTCCACTTGCCCCTTCAAATGATTTAACTCTTATAAGGTACTCAATTTTGTTCCAACGACAATTTTACTTGGTTTTATTTTCATTGAGTAATATAATTACCGGCTCATCAGAGTCTCGAGACCTATATTTTAAAACCATCTGATTTTTAGGTACCGCAGCATTCCATCGACTCCAATAGAAATTGAAAGCGTGGCATAAAACAGACATGCAGGAAAAAGTCCAGCTTTCCATTGTTTCCTCCTATAAGGAAAATATAAATCAATTGGAAGAAAAAATGCGTAAGCAAGAAAATGCTATTTAGAAAAGCAGAATGGCGTTCAAAAGAAGCAAATCTATTAACACTTGAATTCAGGAAGATTTAAGGCCAGTTTGTTGTGTAGATCAGCGTTTTCTAACCTTTTTAGCTCACGTACGCTTGGTCGTACATTTTGCATAACACGCGGGGGGTGATATCCCCTGCATTTTTTTCATCATCAGAGATCACTTAACGATTCTAAGAGTTTAATTTAAAAAAAATTCTGGGGAGTTCACCCGAACCTTAATGCCCTTGCCCTCGAATCGCCGCCACTGAATATCAATCCTTGCCACACAAAACAACAGAAAGCCCAAAAAAAAATTTACAAATACCTTTGTGCTATTGATGTAGAGAAATTAACAACGTTAAGGAAGCACAAATAAGCAGGGATACTGCAGACACGTGTTTCGGCGTTACAAGGAACGCCTTTTTCAATGCAAAAAAATTTTGAGCTTATGGATCCACAGACATCCGACAAAAGCAACGGAAACAGAAGAGAACAGCTTAAAAAGCAAACCTAGCGGATTACCCGAACAGCAATAAAAAAAATTTAAGCCAAAAAAAGATCCAATGGGAAAAAAGATGTTGAAAATTATTTAATAAAAATAAACGTTGTTACCTTCTTTGATGTTTCTATGTATTTATCCACATCATTCGCTACAACAATATTAATACCCATAAATGCTAATTTCTGAAAGGAAAAAAAAAAATATTATTCTCATTCTTAAAAGTTAAATATATTATTTCAAGACCATGAAATAACATGTATGAAACTATAGCTCAAAATAGAATTTAAAACAGGGTTGGCAAATGTGGGCCCCGCCCAGAAAAACCCGGGCGGGTTTTTCTGGGCTGAGCCCACATTTGCCAACCCTGTTTTAAATTCTATTTTGAGCTATAGTTTCATAAAAGGTGAGAGAAGGTGACAAAGGTGAGAAAGGTGACAAATTTTAAAACAAAGGTGACTAAAAGGTGACAAAAAGTAACTAAAAAGTGACCAAAAGTAATTTGTTAAGAATTCAAAACGAAAACGGTTATCCATTTTTCTGACTTTTACCAAAATAGCCTCTACATCTACATACTATTTTAAAAGATTTAGATTCTGAACATGAATATGATAGGGCTGGAAGTAACAAAATAAACTGTTTAGGACATATTTTTAAAAAACTTTCAGTGTAAAGTCTATGTTATGTTCAAAGATTTTTCTAAAAAATCAATTAAATTAACACCTGAAATTATGAAATAAAGATAATGACAATGTATTTATTGAACATATTTATTTTTGCATATTTTTAACAGCTCATTGCAAAATTATCGGCATTCTTTTTCTTGTTTCTTTGTAAAAATAAAGCATAGATGTTCACTAAAAAGTATTGATAGTAGAAAACGTACAGGGGTGATTGTAAGTTCGTAAAAAAATACCTGAAAGTTTTTAAGAGATAATATGTGGGGGAGGGGGGGGGTGTTTTTTAAACTAAAGCCCCTATTAATTAAGCACACATAATTCTATAACTATACACATATAATAATAATTAATGTAGGGTAATAAGCGTCAAAAATGAGAAAAATTCGATTTTCATATCCGATGCAAATTGATTGTATTTTTTAAAATGAAGGCATCAAAATAAAAAAAAGATGCAAATAAAATAATTTATTACAGTAAAAAAACAATTACAATGGCATCTTAACATTTTTATTCCATGAATATTATTAATAATTATCGGTAAAATCATCGAAAAATCGAAAAAGAAAAAAAAAATCCGGAGGTTTAAAGATAGAACATGATTAAAAATATTTCATTTTCGGTATTTTCGAACATGAAAATACCAGAATCGATCATGAAAATGCCGGAAATCCGGTAAAATACCGGAACACAATCACCCCTGGAAGGAGTGAGAAAATAAATTTGAAAAATCAGAAACTTTAATTGAAGCAAAACGATAACAACTTACAGGGTGAAAATAAAATAATGTTGAAGTATAAAACTGAAGATATTATTTCATATGAATAAAAATGTAATGTTTTTTGCTAGGGGGGGAGGGGGGTGTTCTGAAAATATACAACAGCACATGTCTAATACTGAAGAGAGAAAAACTTTTATATTATATTTTAAGTCTTGTGAGCACTGTGCTGGGAAAATGTTTCTTTTTTCTTTTTAAATTGCCAAATCCTTACATACATCAGCAAAATTACATGTTAAACTTATAAAAAATTTCTTTCCAACGCATTAGTAATTTATTTTTGCAGTGAGAGCTACAAAAAGTAGTTTTAAATGAAGTTATTAAAAAATCATAATATAACTAATGTTATTACAAAAAAAGTTTAAAAAATATGTAAAATATTTACAGGATACAGAAAAATTGAAACCTTACGGATGACACGCAATAATAGTTTTAAAAATTTAACTCAAACATTAGAGAATTTTAAAATTCACAAAAAAAATTACAAAATGTTCTGCAGAGCGAAATATAAAGAAATTTCCAACAGAAAATATTCATTTATTTCATTAAAAAGCGATTTCCAATGTTGGTGGTTCATTTCTGAATTTCTGCCAGTCGTGGAAGGCAAAGCAACGGTTTGTCAATACATATGTCACAGCAAGCTATCACTAAGCAAGATTACTTGGCAACGATTTTATTGAAATTTTGAAACTTGACATTTTTTTAACTGAGAGAGCTATACAGAATAGTAATAAAAATAGTATGCAGATTTGAGTAAATGCAGATTTGTAATGTGGAGAGGGAGCACACATTAGAGGTCAAGACATTGAAAAACTGGTGCCCTTAAACCTACCTTTAACATTGTGCATTTGATATTCAGTACTATTAGAAACTGAAATATATTAGGGATCATCAGCGAATCTTAAATAATAGAATTATCTTAGCAGGAGTAAAAAAATTGTGCATTTCAAATATAACGTTAACAAAAAATCTGGTATGGAAACCCATACTACTTCCTTTTACGTATAAATTCCTTAGTAGTTGCCTTAAGTATTAAAAAAGTTGCTTGGAGTGAGCAAGGTAACAATTCAAATATTTACACCCCTAATTTGACACGAAACAGTGCAGAAAAATATTTTACAATGGTTAATTTTTTAAATAATGCCGATTTTAACATCATTCAGTGAATTTTTCTCAAAATATCGGCAATAGCGCCAAGTTAAAGCCAAATTCAAAAAGTAATTTTTTTTCGCCAAATTGATCGCCAACTTGGTGATATGTCGCCAAGTGGCGACCAAAAGCTTGGCGACATATCGCCAAGTGGTCGCGCCAATTCATATCACTTGAGTCTACATTGAAAGTAACACTGATTTATCCCAAAAAATGGGAAAAACGCCCCCTTGGGAACATTCGAATGCACCACAAGGGGAGGTGCACAACTAGATCATCCTCAGAGTTACATATCAAACTAGAAGCTTCTACGGTATGTAGTTTTTGAGTTATGCGATATATACATCCGCACATACGTACAGACGTCACGAGAAAACTCGTCGTAATTAACTCGGGGGTGGTTGAAAAGGATTTTTCGGCTGCTTATATGTTGGTAGGTACATATGCACGTGCTGACAGGTCAAAAAAACTACTGAACATTCATTCGGGGGTGAGCAAAATCAAAATTTAGACCCAAATTTGAGTTAATTTTTTTTTCGCGATCACAGTACTTCCTTTACTACGTCATTGTAAAAACTTATACTTTATTAAAAAAAAATAAGAATCTCCAAAGTTTGAAAATAACAACTTGAAATAAACGTAATAATATCACATAGACTATCGATATTTGTAAAAAAAACACAGCAATATTAAATGCAAAAAGCACTTCTGAAAATGAGAAAAAAAAATCTGTAAATTAAAAAAAAAAAAAAGATGCTTCAAGGTCAAAGAGACTTGCGGTATGGCATAGAAAAAGCATTTGTCACAACATGAAACTTAATTTGAAAAGGGTTGAAATCAGCAGCCAGTTTTTTCTTTGAGTAAGGTGGGGGTAGAGCAGACAGGTGCACCTGTTTTTTTTTGTTTCCTCTTGAAACTTTTAAACAGTTGCTTCTGAAAGGTTTTGTTTTGCGGATGAGCCAGAGTTGAAACTTTTTTTAATGGTTGAATGACAGATGTTTGCTTTATTTTTTTTTCAAAATTCCATTCATTTTCAGGTAAGAAAAAGAATATTCATACTTTTCAAAAATTTATGAATAAGAAATGGATTTTTCTAAAACACATTTTAAGAAAGGTTTAAAAAGGTGACTAAAATTCCAAAAGGTGACAAAAAGTGACCAAAATTTCAAAAGGTGACTAAAGGTGAGAAAGGTGACTGAGTCCTCACCCTGGATAATTTTTCTTAGAGTAATTATTTATTTTATAAAATAATTATTATTTCTTCAATTTTCAAGTCATCGTCCAGAAAATTTTCCTAGCTATGATACTACTTTTTGTTGCAAAATACTTATTAATTATTTTTATTATTTATTTATTTATTGATAGCAAATTTCAAATTTTAAAATAAATTGAAAATGCACCATTGATTAACTTCTTGTAGATGGAAAAAATTGCTTAATTAATGTTTTATGATAATTTTGATTCAACACAAAAGTCAAATAATGATAAAATACTGCAATTTTTGCTTTTATTCTGGAGCATGAAAAATAAAGTTTTGCTCTTCATTTCTTCTAACCCTACTGCATTTAGTATATGATGATTTTCAAGTGCTATATTATAGAGGTACCATACCACTGACTTTAAGCACTGAACCTTTTTTTTGATTTAAAAAAAACAAAGAAAATGTGTTCCCAAGCAGTTCATTACAACTAAAATATTATGACAAGCATTTATTAATAAATTTATAATTCTTGCAAAGTTCTAATGTTAACGTAGTTTTTTCTGATGATTATTTCAAAAAATAAATAAATAAATAAATAAATTAAGCGTCCCCCTTCCCCATCTGAAATTAATCAGTTTTGGTTTTGAAAATAAGAAGGTGTGGGGGGGGAGACACTTCCCTTATCTCAGAAACACACCTATCATTGAGATATGCCTTATAAAAAACATGCAAATGACATGACTAGATATTGAAGCAGGTTACTTAATGAGAAAAGATGATTATTTCTATTAATAAACAAGTGCAAGTGGTTTTAATTTTTTAATGGTATAAATTTAAGTTTTTGAAACTTTCACCCCCTAAATATTCCTGAATTTGTAGGAAAGCCCATTTGCAACAGTTCTTCTATTTCGTAAAAGACAAGTGATAAAAGTTCATAGCTGAAACCATTGTCCAAAGCTTCTTAAATGTACACATTAAATATTACAATTCGGTTGATGGTATTATTAATTGATATTGTTAGTAATATTAATTATTAATTGATTGACATTGATTTCATGCAATTCAGAACTTTAACTTAATAAATATATTTTTATTTGAAGGAATACATACATTATATATCAATACCCGCAAAGGAAATAAAATTTTAACATACAAAAACCCAGAAAAACCCGCAAAAACCCGGGTGGGTTGGGTTCTTGTAGAAAAACCCGGGTTTTTGCCAACCCTGATTTAAAATGGAAAAAAAAGATAGTGAAATATTATTAATCTTTGAAATGTGCTTTTTCTTCTTTTCAAGTCATTAAATTTTAGAATATATTTTTTCTGTTTTATTACTAGTACAGTAAAACCTGTAAAGCGAATCACACTTGTAAGTTGACCAATTTTGTCAGGAACAGAATTAGTTCTATATCGTATAAATAAAACTCTATTAGTTGACCACTTGTCTAAGTTGAGCAGCAAAGTACTGCAGCCAACTTAGACAGGTTTCACTGTATTGGAAAGTAATTTTTCTACGATTTTTTCCAACAATGGATCTTGTCTGAAACTTTCAATATTAGTTGATATTTCCTACAAATTGAGAGTTTGATTCTGATGCAAAAAAGTCCAACATGCAACGTTTTACATATAATACACCATACACCGCTAGCTCGATTACACCATACAGATACATACAATACGTAGCTCTGCCTTATAGGTTGCATGAGTGGTAGTTTTCAGGGGCTACCCCTGATTTCAGGGTTTTCCAAATGAGTGTTCAGGGTTTCCCACAATGTTTCTCCATAGTTTTTATTTTGTGCATTTTCCACCCCTTTCCTACTTAGCAAGTGCCAAATGAGAGTTATGGAGCAAACGAAGCTGAACAATAAGCATGTTCTCATTTTAGGTTATCTTTTATTTCTTTTTGTATTTGTACAGGATATCTTCAAAGATTTCTTAATTGAATAGATAAAGTGCTTCTACCTGACTAAAGTTTCAGTATTTACATAGTTTCCTTTCTCAATCTTGTGACTGGAGCTCCTGATCTTCTTAAACAAGTAAAATGAATACAAAATATTTATCTTCCTTTTTGTTGTTGTTATGTTGATTCCATTGGCATTTGCAAATAGCATCAGCGCCCCTCCAAAAACAAAAAAAAAAAAAAAACCTAAGAACTCTTTTCCAAATATTTTTACGATGCCATCTGTATCATGTGTCTTTTCCCTACTGAGGGTTGCAAATGAAAAAGAGCATTAGTACCCTTTCAGGGTTTCATTACTGCTCATCCTTCACTTACAGGATTTTTGATGTTGAGTCACTATGGCCCCTGCAGGTGGTAACTTATTGAATGCGACATTTTGTCTTACATGAAAAAGGATCAAATATGCTTTGTGCTAAAATAGGATTGAAGTTAAAAACCAACGTAGATTAAGCACAAATCAAGAAAAAAATACTGCAATTAGCTATTTCAAGGCTACAATCCAACCAATCAGCAATGCGATGGTGCTCAGTTCTCCCACTTCTTTCCTGTTGTGTGCTAAGCTTTTCGCACTGATGAAGAGATTCCATAGAATATTTGCAGTATTTTCTTCACAGTACGTGCTTTTTACTTACGTTGGTTTTCAACTTCAGCTAAGGTTTTGTCTTCTTGCGAGTAGAAACGACTAACCTTCACCAACTTGTCAGGGGTCATCCAGACGGAATAGCAGTTCGGAAACAGAGACTTCCCGTCTTGCTCGATCTTCTTGATGCAGCACTGGCTATCGAGGATCTCGATCTGTATTCCCACGTGCATCCCAGTTATGAGGAGGGTGGCGCAGTTCGCCTGTCCTTCAGAAGTAAGCTCCCAAGACTGATTAAATTGAAAAATATCATTAAGTCTTTATATAGGTATGCTTAAAAATTTTTTTTTTTAAGGTAATGCATGACACTGTAAACAGATATTGAATAACTTATTATGGGAACCAGAAAGTAATGTCGGTTTGTTCAAATAAATCAATAGTTTAAAGTTTTTATTTTTAATCAGCTATGTTCTCCTCGTTATCAAGGACTTTTTGCCATCTATACTCGGCAACAACTTAACTTGACCATGGAGTTTTAAGCTGAGACCAAGCAAAGGAAGTAGTTCCTTGAGCAGCGTCCGAATTTTGGGTGAAATAAGACCCTTCTCTTTAAAAATCAGATTAGTTTGTAAAATCCACTCATATGTAGCCATAATTTATCATAAATTTGGTACATTGTTAAATATTTCCAATTTTACAAGTGGCGTTGCACGGAGAAATACATCCGTTTGAATCAAACGCGGCAGCCAATAAGAGCTCACAGTTAGCGGTCTCCTCAAATTCACCAAGTAGGCAGCTCAGTGGCGTACCTATGGGGGTGTTTTGGGGACAACCCCCCCCCCCCCCGAAACGTTGGTCCAATAATGCAAAAATGAGATGAAAAAATATAAAACTCCTACAATGAAAAAGTACGATTCTCCAGCAAATATCATTGTGTTACAGACTTCATTGCCACCCCCTCCCCTTCCCAGAATTATTAAGGATTGTCTTTTTTAGGAAACAAATGTCAAAATTTTCCAGAGGTAGGCCTCTAAACCTCCCATTATGATCGAAATTCGTCTGAAATTGCGTTTTTGGAACTGAAATTTTGAAAAAATCGCTGGGAAGAATTTCTGTATCCTATCATTTTCTTTCACATTATTAAAAATGGCCGGCAATCGTGTTTTACTGACTGAGGAAGATATTGAACATCACCAAGATAGTCTAGAATGGAGTTTTTAGAGGTACAATTTATGAAAATTTCCGCGGGCGAACCCCCGGACCCCCCTTCCATTGTTTTACAGTAATATTTCCTTACTCTTTAAAAAGCTGTTCGGTTTTTTGAACTTCGGAGGTATGCATTTTCAATTGCGTATTATATATATATATACACATACATACATGCAAAGTGTGGGTAAAAAGGAGTAGCCACCCCCCCACCCGCTGGTTTTTTAACTCCCTCGTGACGATTTAGAATATAACCCCCCCTGAAACCAACGAGTAGTTACGCCACTGAGGCAGCTAGTAAGCTTGACGTTTTATCTGTTAACTTGGTTTTCTTCTGCGGATCATGACATCATTTTCAAGAAACCTTGTATAGTAGTACATTTTAAATCCTGGATATATTTTTTTAAAAAAATGATTTTTGGAGCAAAATATGTTGAAATAACCAGTTTTTTTTTTTTAGAAAAAAATATATATTTACACAAAGAATTTATAGATAACTTATTGTGATACCTTTCTGCTTCAGTGGATTTCAATAGAATTGTGGAAAAAGTATGTAACGAAACGAAAAAATATACTCTGCATCATTTTAGGAAAATAAGTACACCATGTATATAAGAGGAACACCTATCCCATGAAGAGTCACTGCACACCCTCTCTTGCTTACACACATGCCTTCCTTCATAGCTAAATGTCCAACCACTTGATGTTATATTCAGTATGTAAATTCAGTATGACTGCAAATAACAAAAAGCTGAGAATATCAAAAAACTTTCAATATCATAGTTTTAAAAGTTTTAAATAATTGTGGTGATATTAGTTTTAAAACAACTTCAAACCGCAGTAAGTAAGACTTTACAAAACATGAGCTCAGCATAACATGGGGGGGGGGGGGGGGGGGGTGAAATATTTAATGTGTAAAAACAAACTAACAATTGCTTTTGTGTATTCTGAAATTTGATTTTTCGCAAGACTACAACCCTTTATTTATACAGTAAGATACGTCAGATACATCAAAAACGTATAAACGCATAAGTTAAAAAACGCATAAGTGATGTGCACTAGCTATCTGTGCGCATGCATGTGCAAATAGGTTATTGATCCCACCTGATAAGGCATATTGTTATATTTCCGTTGTAGCATTCCAATGATTCCAAAATGGTTAGTTTTGAAAAACAAACGTCCTGTATCTGCAATATCACATCACTATTGGTATCACACCAAATAACTCTTTGAGTCAAAAATTTAAAAAAGCCATAAACCACAAAATCATTTTTAAAGATAAAATTTTTCATACCAAAATTTTAGACGCAAAAATGTTAAAATATGGAAAAAATGTATAGTTCTCTATAAGTTGTTACAAAACTGAAACCCTATGCTGATTATCTTGATAACTGATCCAGAGCATAAAGAACAGATATCTTCACGAACTCAAACTAATACGAGAAATTATCTGTTAGAAACTTTACTTATGATTTTTGTACAGAAGACAGATGCAGCAGTGACTAATTATGTTTTTTTATCTGACAACAGAGTGGGGTAGTGATTAAGACGCTACAATCTCAGGCCTAAAACTGTGGGATCAAATCCGGCTCCTGTCGGTGGATTTCCAATGTCCAGAAAATCGATATGAATGTCGCATGATAATGCAGCATGCAAAAGATCCCTCGAGTACTCATTTGGCATGGAGTATCTCTTGGCCATGCAGTATCTCTTGGAGTATCGAAAAGAGCCCAGGGGCCTCCATCTAGTGGGGAAACTGAGCATCAAAATTCTCGTGGCAATGGCATTCCGCTAATAGTGGTGCCACATGAAAGAATGGGTGCCCATCTCGGGGATTGCACTGGATCTGCAAATGGTTAGCAGCTACACGCAGCTCTGTTTGAAACAAACATGTTTTTTGTCTAGTTATTTTTTATGTGCAATGTACCAACAACCCAGTTTTGCCACCCAAAGACTGCAGTTTCGTCCTTATTATTGACTCATCCTTCTGGAATAGACAATAACCAAGCCGAAGGCAGATGTCATTTCAATGAAGCTGAATGTGCCAATAAACTGGTCACTAAAGTCAGTTTAGCACACCAGCTATCACTTATAACTTTACTGAAATGACAGCTACCATCAACTTGGTTATTGTCTATTTCAGGCTGATGGGTTCATAATATATGGGCCTTAATCATATTATGCCAATGGCATATCTGGACTGTCAGTGTATTGCATGCAGTTCTGTCTTAGCCCTGACTTAAGGACAGTGATTTACTGCTTAACAGTTTTTTTTTTACCTGTAATTTAATTCAAAAACTAATATTGTTAAATTAGTATGCACACTGAAAAATGAAAAAAAAAAAAAAAAATGAGGATAAATATCTAGAACAGAGCTGTCCAACTGGCGGCCCGCGGGCCGCATGCGGCCCGCCAACACATATCGTGCGGCCCGCCAACTTCTTATTCAGCAGATTTCTTTTTTCGAAATTTTATGGTATCGGGAAGCATCGAGACTACCATTCGTGGTCAAACCGCGATTCCCGAAATTTTCTCTCGATTGCTTTTCACTCCTTTCATTGTATTGGGAGAAAACGTATAGGAGGGACATCTAAAGGTCAAGGTCAAGCAGTCCTACCCTGCAAGTACCCAGGCACGTGTCGCTTCAAACAAATTCCTAGAAATAGTATTGCCTCGCGTTGGTAATACCAGGCGGGGGAGACAGGGATAGGTAAAACCTGCCTGTAATTGGTTCAAAATAAAGAGGGGGGCGGAGGGGCTCACTGACGCTGCGGTTTTTGTTGAGAATTTGCTGTCGTCAACAATCCTCTCTTTTCCATTGATGATCTTGATTTGGCTCTAGTAGTTGACTGCATATATTTCATCTTCCATCATGAGTAAAAAACGAAAGATTGAGAGCGAGAATCGTATGTTCCAGGACCGCTGGGAAACCCAGTACTTTATTACAAATAGAAAGGACAAACTCCAGTGCATGATTTGTATGCAAATTGTGGCTGTGTGCAAGGAATACAATGTCAAAAGACATTATACGAGTCTTCACGAAGGGAGCCACGGTAAATATCAAGGAGAAGCAAGATCTCTTATGGTTTCAGAACTGAAGTCAAAACTGCAAAAACAAACTGGTGTGTTTACTCAAGTAAAATCTGACCAGTACAATGCTTTGCATGCTTCGTATGCAGTTTCACTTGAGCTTGCTAAAGCGAAAAAACCTTACACTGATGGCGTCTTGGTTAAAAAGTGTGCTGTAGAAATGGCAAAAGCATTTGGTGATAGCAAAATTGTTAAGCAATTTGATTCGGTTCCAGCTTCTCATCAGACCGTCCAGCGAAGAGTTGCCGAAATGGGTGATCAAATACAACAGAAATTGTCCAGTGAGATTGAAAAATGCTGTTATTTCTCCTTGTGTATCGACGAGAGTACAGACCAGTCGGACGTTAGTCAACTCTTGATTTTCATTCGCACTGCAAAAGAAGACTTTGAGAGCAGAGAGGAGCTCCTTACCATGTGTTCTCTTCACTCCACAACAAAGGGTACGGACATATTTGAAGCAGTGCTGAAAGCGGTCAACAGTGTCGGAGGTTTTGAAAAGTGTTCCGCCATAGTCACAGATGGTGCAAAGGCAATGGTAGGACCAAATATCGGATTGATTGGATGTTTGAGAAAAAAAGGAATGAAATGCCCTGCACTTCATTGCATCATTCACCAGCATGCTTTATGCGGGAAATCGGTGAAGCAAACTGAAACCCTCAAAAAAGTTGTGAAAGTCATCAACATGATCAGAGGCGGCAACAAGGCTCTTATGCATCGGCAGTTCCGTAACTTTTTGGAGGAAATTGAAGCAGAATACGGAGACCTGCTCATGTACAATCAAGTTAGGTGGCTCAGTGCCGGAAACTGCCTCAAGAGATTTTTCGATTTGAGAACAGAAATCCCTCTTTTCCTTCAACAGTTTTCTCCGTCAGAAAACTTGGAACAAGAACTTTTAAGCATGGATTTTTCACGTCACCTGGCTTTTCTAACTGATATTACTTGCCACCTCAACGATCTGAACCTAAAACTTCAAGGAAGAGGTCAACTGGTGTCTGATCTAATGGCACACGTAAATGGGTTTAGAAACAAGCTGAAAATTTTCCATGCAACTTTGGCAAAAAATAACTTGTCTCACTTCGCCAGCTGTAGTCGTTTGGCGTCAGAATGTGAGGAGGTGCTGGACTTTTCTGAGTTTTGCCCTGAGTTGCAGATAATTATTGACGAATTCAACACCAGATTTTCAGATTTTGAGAGTATCAAGAATGAAGTGGCTCTGTTCAGTAACCCAGTCACAGCAAACATTGAGGAACAACCGGCAAACCTGCAATTAGAACTTTGCGATCTCCAGGCTGACCCGTTCTTTCAAACAAGAACCGAAAGGGGATTTGAGTTCTTCAAGTTGCTTCCAACTGAACGGTTCCCCAATCTACGTGACCTCGGACTGAAAATAACTTCTATGTTCGGGAGCACATATTTATGTGAAAGTGCTTTTTCGGTGATGAACTCTATCAAAAATCACCACAGGACCTCTCTCTCTGACAGTTCACTGTTAGACCTTCTTCGGCTGGCAACGACTAACATCGATGTCGACATTCCTGCTCTTGTAAAGAAGGCTGATAGGCCTCAGTTTTCACATTAAAATGTAAGTAAGTTGTTTGTAATTGTAATTAATTGTTCAACTATTAACTGTAATTGAATATAACAGGCTATTGTTCAACTTTTTCAAACTGCGGCCCGCCAGGTGATCAGTGACCGAAATTCTGGCCCGAGGGCTCTTAGCAGTTGGACAGCCCTGATCTAGAACATAAGGCATTCTGAAACTTACAACTTTTCATCATATTAATATGCAATAGCATTACATAAATTAATTTGACATTACATAATTTTTCATACTAACCTTCATCATGTTTTGTTTCATAAAATCCAATGGTCGTAAAACCCTTTCTGTCCTCAAACCAAAAGGCCGGCAATGGTTGCTCAAGGAAAAGAATATCGTCAGAAAGTCTACAAGTATCAAAATTTATTTAATTCAGTTGTATAACAATGATGAATTCAAAACATTAACACTAGCTAAAAACATATTTTCCGGATTTAATTTTATAACTATTGTGCTCCATCTTTTTGAACAATTTGTAATAGAATTTTTTATTTGGTGCTTTTTATGGTTAAATAAATAACATAATAGTCCTAATTAATAAATGAATAAAATGCATAAAATCACTAAGGGACTGTTCAAAAATGATGTAATGCTTTGAGGGAGGATGGAGGGTTGAGAAATAGTAACAGTTTAAGACAAAGGGGGAGGCAGGGGGTTACAAAAAGAGTGGCTTCACACATCACTGAGCAATGTCAAATTGCTTTTTTTTTTTTTTTTTGAACATGAGACAAAGGAGGGGCGCAGAAATGTTTTAAAATACAGAGCTGCCTACTTTTGAAAATCTAAATTCATTGCATTGGGGAGGGGGGGGGGGGTTTAGCTGCAATGAATAATTAAGATTTAAATTTATAAGTCAAATAACAGATTATTTTGAAAAATATTTAACTGCATATTTTTTTTTTTCATCATTTATTACAGTTAATGCATATTCTTTATTTTCAAGCAACAGTTTGGAACATTATTAAGCACAAAAGCAATATAATGTAAATCAGTAGTGCCCAGCCAACGGCCCGCAAAGCTGGTTCATGTGGCTCATTTTGTTCAATATTACAACTCGAAATGCACGACTGATGACTATGTTACAAATTTAGCGTCAAGTATTTCGAAATTGGTTTCTGAAAAACAGTTGTTTTTAATGAAAGAAACAACAAGTAATGATAACAACGATTATTGGTTTGCAATTTTCTTTCCTTTTCCATATTTCCCCATATCATAAAGAAAATAGATTTTAAAATTAAAAAAATATTTTTAAATTTTATATGAGTTCTGGTGATTTTAGTATGATCTGCTGCCCTAGAGAAGGAAAAGGCTGGGAATCACTGAACTAAATGGTTATAATATGGGTATTATCTGTAATGGTTAAAATATTTTTTTAGGATTGCAAAGAAAAAGAAAATGTATGTGTCCGAGACATTTTTGTAGCGTTGAAGTTTAAGGCCGTAGTTCGTAGAAACTACGATTTTTTCGTAACAGTTGGCAGCTCTGAAAATATGTGATCTTATTTATGGACAGCCATTACATAGAGAAATGTACGTAAAGATTGTACAAGAAATGAGCACAGATGTCAGTCAAGATATTTCTAGAAAGTGTAAAAGCAATATTGTTTCCCCATGCAAACATTGCTTATTTCTATTTAGTGATGTTTTTTTTGTTGCAAGAAGTAACTCCTCACTTAAATTATGTAACATGCCAAAAAATTATGTAACAACCTCAAGAGATTTCAAGCAAGGTGAGTGCTTTACTGCATAAAATGCTAAAGAACTTACTTTAACAATTATCAGTTGGTTACTTCATAAATGAAAAAAAAATCACACATACAGACAAGTGCATGGGGAGAAGAAAATCGTAAAAATACTGGTGATTTATGTGGTTTCATTTCTATTTTACTAAGTCAAATGTAGGGCGTTTTAACTGCTGAAACAATCACAAAAAAAAAAAAAAAAAAAAAAGTGGATTTAGAGAAAGATGGACAAGAACATGACTAAGTTTACTCACTGAATTGAAATAGAAATGGCACTGCACATTTCTTTGTCAAACCGCTTGATTTCAGAATCGGCAAACTCAGCAGCAACAGCAGGGGACATATCTGGCTTGGGGTGTCTGATTGGAATGATACTGGTATGATATGGAATATGTTTCAGCACTTTGTCCTCACCTAAACCAAACAAAAAGTAAAAAACATTTTAATAGGCAAGGAAATAAAACTATAAAAAGAAATCAACAAAGGTCAATATAGTGGACCAATATTTCAAATTGAGGACAACATTGCAAGCAACACCAAATAACTTGTTATAGCATCTAGAGAATATTTTCACACTTTTTAGGGCTAGGGCTTTTTAGGGCTCAATCAAGAACAGCTATAAAAGAGCGAAATGCAATAAGCCCCTCATAGAAGCTGAGATTGTCTTCATATGGGCAGTTCAACTTCAATTCAGCACATCATTAAGGAGTTTGCAAACAATGTGTGGCCTCAACATCCTAAACATCACTTATTGGGCCTATTAGGACAACTTTTTGGCTATTCATATGATTTTTTTATGATAGAGGAAATTTTCTGCCATTTAGTTTAATGGAATAAGTGAGAAAAGAGGCATAAGAACTAGGGATGCACCGATAAGCAAATTGGCCGATTACCAATTAATCCGCTGTTGATAATCGGCCAAGCCGATTAATGATCAGGAAGATTGCTTTAATACTAACAATTTCAAAATCACCACTGTTTTCTTTCGTTTACAATTGTGATTTTAGAAATAGTAATCTATTTATAAGAGAAAATATATACTATTTATTTATTTTTCCATTTTCCTAATTTCTCAAAAATAATTTCAAAATTTTATCCTATTTCTTAAAATCAATTTCCATATTATTGTCAATAACATTATATTAACACATTGTTAACTATGTTACTAGACATAAAAATTAAAAAAAAAGGGGGGGGGGAGGTTTGTGGTGCACACTCAAATTTAGGAGTGCATTTAATTGAAATAATTCAATATTAGTAGCCATTTAATTCAAGACTTTTATTCTTTGTGAAAATTAGAGGTTATCTAAAAGCACTGTGCTAAAAAGAAAAATATTGACACAAGAAAAATGTTGCAACATTGTCTATGTGTACATTTATTCAAAATAAGAAAATTAATTTATTAAAAACTTTATATCAACTGTGATTATTATTATTACTGTTCATTAAATTATTCATCATAATTTCACAGTGAAAGTATACTTTTAAAATAATATTAGAAAATATTTTTTATGCCGACTAATCGGCACAATTTTGCCAATTATCAATAATCGGCGAAATGGCGGAGTAATGGCCCATTAATCGGTACTGCCGATTAATCGGTGCATCCCTAATAAGAACCTTCATCTCTTGTATCACCCAGTTTTCTCTAATGATAAGGAATTTTTGAGGTTCAGTGCATTAATGGAGGAAACACTAAACACCAACACACTCCACCTTCTTCATCTATGACAACTTTACCGCAAAATAATGAAATATTACTTTAGTTTTTTTTTTATTAAGACACACTTATTAACAGGTTAGAAAAGATATCAGCAAAAACTTAGATCAGCAGTTTCTTTAGAGTGTAATGTATAATTTTTTTGAAGGGGAGGAGGAAAGCAATGAAATAAGTCAATATAAGTTGGATCAATACTAAGTAAATAAAACTTGGTATTGATCCAATTTTCAAACACTTTGTTTATAGATTTAACTGTTTCAAACTCTATGGGCAAACAATACACAGAGAAAAAAGCGAGGAATACAATCATGAATATTTATGCTCTCAGATTTTTTATTTATTAATTTATTTATTCCAGTTAGGGTATTTTTGCTGCTGAATCTGAAAAGACCACTGAACAGGCAAAATAACTTCTTGCACAAAAAATTTTTTTTGAGTTTTGTAGAAGTCGTTTAGATGAAAAATTGAAAAATACAATAATAAGGTGTTTGAAAAGTAATTTAAATGTAGGATTTTCCAAACAAAATATTCCATAATAAAACTACAGCATTTGAAGCAAGACAGTTGGAAATACACTACATTTCAGAAGTTAAAATTTCTTACAATATGTGAAAATCCAGCAATCCACTTTTAATGTTGGAGTAGGTAGCTGAAGAAGATCAAAATGATAAAAACCTCCAACAACAAAATATTCACAACGGTCAACAATTGTTATTTCAGGCTCTTCGGGAGGAGCTGCATAGAAGAATAAAAAAAAAATGTGTGATTAATTCTACAACATTAAAAGCTCAATACAATCAAGGCTCATTTATAATAACACCCCTTTGGTCTACGGCGTAGACCAAACAAATTGGTTGTTATAAGGAGAGGTTACTATAACGAAACTATAGAAGATATAGCTAATTATTTAGTCATATTTTATAAAATACTAGCTTATTACCGGGCGTTGCCTGGGTGCTTATTAATACAATATAGCTCTAATTATAATTGTTTTTAACTTATTTTATGCTAAAATGAAATAGGTGAGCCCAGGGCCGGCCTTAGCAAATGCGGGGCCCGATTGAAGAACTCTGGCGGGGCCCCCTTTGCAAAATGATTACATTTAGTTTGAGGCTCAAATGAATATAACTCTTTTTAAAATAAAAACTTTTTTTCGCTATTTTTTTACAAGAAAAAAAAATCAATCAATAGCTTGCTAAAACAAGCTATTACAGGCTAACCTTTCTTTCTATTTTATGCACCTTCCCTGACCCTTTCGTTGATGATGAAAAGACTACTTATATAACCGTTTCATATATCCGAAAAAGCATGTTGCATTTTTGATTATATTCCCAAGAACTATGGCAGGCAAATAGTGGGTATATATGGTAAAATTTTGGAGAGGGCTAATGGGACCAAGCTTAGAATAATAATTTAGAGGATGGCAGGGTGGAGCGATCTTCTAGACATTTTTCCCCATTGAATTTTTAAAATTCAATTCTAAACAATCTTCGGTAATGTCAGAGGAATGGGCGAGAAATTCAGGCTCAAATTCGGACTCTCTTTTCGAAATAGATATTTTAAAATGATATTTGAAGACATTTTGGGCAGCAGCTCAAACGAGAGAATATTTTTAAGGGGGAGGGTGGCACTTTGAAAAAAAACTCCAACTCCCCCATCTCTTTGAGGGCTCTTCTCCGAAAATTTTGGAAATAATAGTCCTGAAAACGCAGTTTTAGACGTTCTCTTAGAGGACCTTAATATTAGATGGAGGTTTCTTACTAGAAATGCTTGGAAATTGTTGCCTCAAAAACTAATTTTAAGTTACTTTTGGCCAAGTTATGAAAGAAGGAACGGGTACCCGTTCCTGCTCCCATAACTTGGCCAAAAGTTAGTCCCACGTCCAGAAATTTTCCTTGAAAATATTTCAAAATTATCTCCTGCGGCATTAAACAGAAACTTGGGGATTGGGTGCTCTCTAGCAGAAAATTAAAAAAATTAAAGACGCAAAATGGCCATTTTAGGATTTCCCTGGTTTTGTCACGTGGGTTTGTCTTCTGCCCCTTCGCTCCCTGGGCTTTAGCCCCTTAGCTACCCCGTAGGCTCGCCACTGATGATGAAAAGACTACTTATATAACCGTTTCACTGCGTGAGTGTAAGATTGTATTTAGTAGCGTTAAGGGCATTGAAGCTTGTTCAAAATTGCGGTTCCAAAAGCGCAGTTTTAAATGATCTTCGATGTTTTAGGTGTTTGAAGAATTTTCCCTGAAAAATTTTTAAAAACTGAAACCCAGGAAACGAAATTTTAGATACTCCCTGATAATTTTTGTGGGAGAAGGCTTCGGAGAAGTAAGATTTTGAACACATTCTTAGTTTCAGACGAGGAAGGAAAAAAGAGGGGGGGGGGGGGGTGAAGAAAGGGGAGAAGGGCACACAATTAATTGACTAATAATTTATATCGGTTGAAAATAGGGTAGTTGTGACCTATTAAAAATCCCCATTTTGATCATTAAATATTGTTACTTGACCCTCAAAACTCCAAAATTCACCACTGCCGTATTTTAAAACACAACGATTGATTTTTAATGATTTTTTAAAAATCCGACGCGCAACAGCGCGCTTTTTTGATACGTCACGAGTTACGTCACTCGGCCTCAATCCTCAGCTCTACGCAACGGTCCCGTGTTATCGCTACGGACATTTTGAGCGCGTAGTTATTTTTAATTTTTAGATATTTAATAATCCTTTTGATGCATGATGGAGACAGGATACGTCAAAGGACAGTCCAACAATCTCCCTCAAGTGACATCAATGATGGTTTTTGCCTATTTTCAAGAGGACGAGCGATTTAAATCTTCCAAAATCACGAGGAGTTAATAGTCTTCAAGTGCGTCTTCAACGTAGCCAAGCGTTTCCCTCGCTTCTGAGGCGCGGCGGAAGTACCGATGACGTTTCTTCCGCAGCCGAGTGACGTCACATTTTCTTGAACTTTAAAAATTATTTTAAAAAAAACTACTTATCGTATCGCAAAAATTTTTTCACCGATGATGTTCACACATGTTACTCTATCATATAAAAATAAAATTGAAAAATCGAAAACTACCCTATTCAAGTGACGTGATTTCTTTTTGAAAAAAATTAAGATTTTCCCCCAACATTATTTATTTTTCTTCTTAAAATCGCTTAGTTTTAACAAAGCGCATTTTTTACTTTGCTTCAGTAATAAAGAATATTTAAAGAAAAATCATCAACTCAGAATTCTGTATTGTGGGCCCTAATTCTCTGGTTGCCGTTTTGGTTAGAGCAGTGTTTCACAACTTTTTTGAGCTCATCGCCCCTTTAAGACGCTGACTGACACTAATGACCTCCCCCCCCCCTTCCTCGAAAAAAAACATAAGTAAGTGAACATCGATATTATTAAAAATATAAGCAATTTTACCCAAAATACCTTTAATTTTTTTTATTTCACAAAGCGAACTGATAAGCATTTGATGGGTAATATTTAACTGAGATCATCGACGTACTTTTCAAAAACAGAAGTACATTTTTCAAGAAATTATTTTCCTTTCTACACCGGAATCTGGGGGAATTAAAATCATTGAAACTATAAATTTGAAAGAAAATATATTGAAAATCTGAAAATTCATAAAATGGACAATGAATGACAAAATACTTCTTAAGGTTCAAGGAGGAAGCTCCCGCCCCTTTGAGGAGGCCAAATCGCCCCTTATGGGGCGATCGCCCCCAGGTTGGGAATCATGGGTTAGAGGGTAAAGGGAGAGAGAGATAAGCTGAAGTCATAATATTGTAATTTTGAGTTATCTTTGGTGATGGGGACATTTGGGGAGGGGGAAGGGGAGTTATCCCATGATCTCACCTGGAAATTTTAAGCAACTTAAAGTCTAACAGTGGAATTTTAGGATCTTTTTGGTCTTTGTCAAGGAGGTTATGATAACCTTCTGATTCCGTGCTTCTTTTTAATTAGTTGCCCTCTGAAGTTGGCAGTCAGGGCACGGATTCCGAATTTCCCCCATAAATCTGGTACTGGAAAGCACCTATGCTTTCGTTACGCCACTCGTGAAAAGATTAAAAATTGCCATCCACCTCTTAGCTATGCGGGACGGTTTGCTATAACCTCTCTTACATTTGCTTTTTTAAGGCAAAAAGCTCAGAAATTATCTTGATTAAGTGTGTTTGTTGATTTTTGGAGAAAATAGTTCCTCATGGGTCCTCTTACATAAACGCCCCAGGAAAACTCATCGGGTGAAAAATTCTCTTATGTTTTCCTTTAACTTACGTGCTTGTACAATTGATATTTTACGTTTCATACTGGCAACTGTAAACATCGGTAGTGTTTTCTTGGAGAATTCATTGTTGATAAATTTTAATAAGCCCGCCTCCAAATAAATAAGTAATGGGAGACCCCAGTACAATAAGGCCTTGCGAGGGGCCCCTATAGCCATAATATTGAGTGACAATAATCTTTTAGAATTTTGACGTTGAGGCAGGCCGATTATGGTTTTTTTTCTTTCTTTTTTTGACAATAGAGTATAAGTTGCCATAGGTACGACCCTGGATTTAAGATGTTCAAATCGACAGATGTTTAAATTTTTTTAATAATTTATCTGACAGTAGTAGTTTTGGGAATGTATCTGATAACTTCAATAGAATAATAGGGATGTCAAAAGTTTCAGAAAGTTCTCCTACACCATAAATTGAACTAATCGTAGCAAAATACTTTCAAACAGATTAAACATCAGTTAAATATTGACAAATAGCTTTTCATTTTGATATAGTTTTTTTAACATTTACCTAAAGGCGAAAATAATTTGTTGGCGCGGGGCCCCTTGCTCCTACATCATAAATTGAACTAAACGTAGCACCATACTTTCAGACGGATTAAACACCAGGTAAATATTGCCAAATAGCTTTTTATTTTGATACAGTTTTTTTAAACATTTACCTATAGGCGAAAATAATTTGTCGGCACGAGGCCCCTTGCTCCTACACCATAAATTGAACTATACGTAGCACCATACTTTCAAACGGATTAAACACCATGTAAATATTACCAATTAGCTTCTTATTTTGATATAGTTTTTTGTTAACATTTACCTAAAGGCAAAAATAATTTGTCGGCGCGGGCCCCTTGCTCCTACAGCATAAATTGAACTAAACGTAGCACAGATTAAACATGAGCTAAATATTGCCAATTAGCTTTTTATTTTGATATAATTCTTTTTTCTCATTTACATAAAGGCAAAAATAATTTGTTTGCGGGGTCCCTTGCTAGAGCGGGGCCCGATTGGGCAAAATCGGTCCAATCGGCCTAAGACCGGCACTGGGTGAGCCTTAAACTGATAATTCATTGTTAATCGTAATCTTTGTTGGAAAATACTCATTTTTAAATGTGTTAAATTTTATCAATTTGTATGCTTAAAGGCTTAGCTCTATTACTCTATCTATTCAAAATTGAAAGAAAATAGCCATTTTGAGACAAAAAATGTGAATTTTGAGCTTTTAGTATTTTTTTTACATTTTAAAACCCCGCCTTTGTGAATTCTAGTGCATCAAGGAACCTCTGTGCCACATTTGATGGAAATCCGACAAAAACTGTGGATTTGTATAAGGAACAAACATACAAATATATATATATATATATATATATATATATATATATATATATATATATATATATATATATATATATATACAGGGTGTCCACTCCAATCGTGGACCAATAGCTAATTTCTAAACCGTTAGAGATAAGCATATCATTTATTTAGGAAAAAATCTCCAAATTATGAAAGGAATTTTGGGTTTATTCAATGTTTTTCAAAAAATCAAATTTTGAAAGAGTTACGAAATTTAAATTTTTATACAGCCCCCCAGTTCTATCAATCATATTTAGTAAAACATTCTCAACACTGTAACGTTTAAAACTAAAAAAAAATCACTCTTCTACCACAAAAATTGACCGAGTTATGACGTTTTGAAAAATCAAGATTTTGCATTATTTCATGACGTCATCGAGAGATCTCTCAAGGGACTGTATGCGAAATCCTTCAAAATCTTGATTTTTCAAAACGTCATAACTCGGTCAATTTTTATGGTAGAAGAGTGATTTTTTTTAGTTTTAAACGTTACAGTGTCAAGAATGTTTTACTAAATATGATTGATAGGACTGGGGGGCTGTATAAAAATTTAAATTTCGTAACTCTTTCAAAATTTGATTTTTTGAAAAACATTGAATAGACCCAAAATTCCTTTCGTAATTTGGAGATTTTTTCCTAAATAAACTATATGCTTATCTCTAACGGTTTAGAAATTAGCTATTGGTCCACGATTGGAGTGGACACCCTGTATATCGACTAGAGATGCTTCATTTTAAAAGAGAACCAACAAGCTAACTAAATAACAGATAGTTGCAGTTTGTTGTGATTATTATTATCTATGTAGGAATTGCCAACAGGTTACATAATAGCAAATGGGACTGCACGCATTGGTCACTAGAATGGGAGGGTCGTAGTAATGAGAAGTCATTCTAAAGAGCGTTGACTGTAATACATTCTATTATTATTTTCATGTTCTACTGTAGCAAAAACCTTGCAATTAAATCTTAAATAAAGTTTATAAATATTAACTATTTAACTTATGCAGAAAGAATTTTTTGAAAAGAAAATAGTTTGAAGAATTTCATCTAATAGTAAAAAATAATAAACACATTTGTCTCTTAAAAGGTAATAATTTTACAAAGGTAATAAGTGTAATGTAAACTATTCTTCCAGTTTTCACGCTCATTTCTTGATTTTAGACACAAAACAAAACATTATAGATTAAACTTACATTGAAATAATGACACAAATTGCAATTAATATTAAATTTATGATTACTAAATAGAAATTATGATTTTAAAATGGTTCAAAACCTATAGTTTCAATCTAAAATTAGTTGCAACTTGAAACTTTGAATTTAATTCTCATGCATTAACTAAAATATAACGAAAAAATTAACTTTTCTATGCTCCCAATAAGAACGCAAACTACAGTCAAGGCATACACAAAACTGTTCTTACTAAAAACCATAGCGGAAGATGATTTTTCTGAATCTACTTTTGCAGTCAAAGCATTTTCGACAGCAGCAGCTAATTTTCCTGCAGTAGGTACACTTTTTCCTATTAGTGCATCTTCCTGCATAAAAGAATGATTTAGGATTTGAAATGGTTTTAAAGCAAACTAAACACCAATCTGTATGCATAAATCAATTTAAAAAGCAGCAATACAAGAAAAAAAAAACTATATCGTAACCATAGCTTTTAAATTAAATGTGATACCTTATGAATATCTTTATGCTGACTGTAGTTTTCAGAGTATATGTCTTGCAGCAAAGTTTCAAAGTAAGTTTCTGGAGGAAAAAGAGAGAGTAACTTGAATAAATATTTTGGACAGTCAAAAGAAGAGCATTTATGTTTTACAACTTTTTTGATTATTATCATCTGGAATACTTTTCAAGTAAAGTTGATTATGTCATTAGAATAAGTAAATACAGCATCACACATTAACATTTTGATTCAAAAAAAAAATCGTGATTTTTATCAACCCTGCCCCTTTATCAAACAATATTATTAACTTTGGGGTGATGAAATGAAATCTCCTATGTTTACAGTTATTAAAGGCATAAACTGATAAACTAAAGAAGAAAACTACTACCTTGAGTTGGAGTGCTTCCAAGGCTGAAAAACTTGGGCAAAGAAGCGGCGCAAAAAGACGGAGTTGCAAAATCGAACAGAGAATGAATGATGCGTACAGCACAATTGATGCGAATCAGATCGGGAGGTAACTCAAAACTCAGTCCAATCTCAGGCAAATCCATGCCTTTGTGCCTCAAATTTTTTGAAAGATTCCCCCAAAGACACATGGTGATTGGTGGAATGCTAGTATCCCTTTCGGGCTTGTCCATTATGCAGTATTCTATGTTAAAAGATTCATCATTGATGTACTCGTTTCCAGCCTAAGAGGGTAACAAAGTACAGAATAGTTTATTATCGATCAATATATTTCTTTAAAAACAATATCCCATTAAACAAAATATATACAAAAAAAAAGACTGAAAATTGTATGTTGTGTATAAGAGTAAGATTTTATACAGTCAAACTAGTTTACCTCAAACTTCAGGGGACAGAAGAAAAATTCGAGCTATGAAGGTTTTGATAAAAGTTATAAAAATAAGCAATTAAAACAAAGTTGAAGAGATAAAATATTCTTTTACAGTCCTATTGTTTAACGTCTTACTGTTTGACCTGTTGTGATTATATATTTTATAAACTTTAGTAAGTATACTAACTAAACTTTAGTAAGTATACTACTAAGTATACTAACACTAAATTAAAAGTCCTTGCAAGGACGAAAGTTATCTTTTAATTATTATCATTTTGTTTAACAGTGTTTCGCTTTTAATTTCATCCTAAATCAAAACAATTTAAACATTATAACGCCATATATCAGCAGACTCCAACAAAGTAATTGTTCTCCATGACTTGAAAATAAAATTCATTATTATTATTTTTTTTTTTCACTGTTTAACACCCCTACCCCCTCTTCTAATTTCCTAGTGAATAGAACTACAAGAAAACTTATTTTTTACACATAGTTTTTTCTGGGCTACACCTCTCAAATGACTTGAAGAGCTGTATGCCTGTTAATGTCGAAAGGAACGCTTTTTGTTTCTAAATTCGAGCTATACCATACGAGAGAATACGAGCTATTACCATAACAAATGAAAATACTTTCTCATGAATTATTGTTAAATTATGCATCTGTAGATTTTAGCAAAAAATTTAGTATTATAATCCACTAAAAATTGATTCTTTAAAAATAATACTTAAAAATAATATATTAATTATTAAAATGCATTTTTAAAGATTAAAGTATTTTTAGATTGGGTACAGGGACCACTGTAATAAAAGTGGAAGTTAAGAAAAATACTTTAAACATTCGTTGAAACATTTCATCTCAAAGTTATCAAGACAATTCTGCCATGCTAAGCACAAAAGTCATATCTGCACTTTTTAAAGAAATTGAGTTATTGCCACCAGGTGGCTCTTTGTGATATATTTTACCAAAATACAAAATTATAGGATCATTTGAGAACGAGAAATATTTTTAAAAAAATTCTGAAAAAGTTTCATCTGAATCAAATACATGGTGGAGAAAAACTAAAGAGTTTTTCTCAGCTTGAGCTTGACTGCAGACACCACTTTTGCGCTTAGCATAACAGAATTGTAAACTTTTGATCAAAATTAAAACTTACAGCAAATAAATTAAGTATAAATAAAAAAACCTGTTGAAAAATCTTTAATCCGAAGAATTTCTAGCCTTTTTGGGGAGAAAGTAAGTAATAAAATATATGTGACATGTCAGTGTTAAAATAAAAACTAAACACACTTACCATCAAAAATTCAAACGTAGCAATGTCTATTTTACTTCGCATCATGAATTGCAAATTCTTTATGCTCTGGAAATAAATAAAGCTTGGTAAATGTGAGAAAATTACATAAAAACTGATTTGCAATCTATCATGATCTGATAGTAAAAGATCTAAATTTTCAAGACTGCAGAAAGTCTTGCGCTGCAATAAATATATCTGATTCTTTAAAAGCCAAAACTAATAGTGGTCCCTTCTACAACTGGTATCGTAAAATAATAAAAACAAGAAAGTGTACAAATAATAGGTTGATGGTTTAAGACTAAAATTGGTTTTAAAAATTTATTTTTCAATATTTATTCGAAATTTAAGAATTGTTGCTATTATTGTAAAAAAATTCTACACAGAAAATTTTTGTCAAGATACATGAAAGTGAAATGTAAAATTAAGAGGGTAACATATGTCTCAAATACTTCCCCACCCACCAGTTGCATGGTTTATTGGTTTTAAATGCTCAGCTAAATCTGAGCAAGTAGGTTACTAAGAAATTTGATTTCATATTGAAAAAAAAAAGTGTACACAAAAAATTTCGCTTTGCTAACAAGAGAAAATGTAATTTTTTGACAGTATGTTTGTTGCAATTTTAACACAAAAACAATACAGAACAAAATAATACTTTAAATGAAAAAATAACGAAAATGTTAATGAATGTGAAATATAATTAGATAAACATGTCATAAATAATCATGACAAATCTATAAAAGTTACTATCATTCTTGAAAAATGTCTCCTTCGTGAAAAAGAGCTAATAAAATTTTGTTTAATTCATCGCAACAATTTTAACTAATGAAGCTGCTAATAATAGAGAATTTACAAACAAGAACTAGTTGAAAACACTTTACGCAAGAAAAAGAAAAAAGACGTCTTCAAACTTTCTAAGTTCTGACAAAAAGTGTGCTCTATAATCATTCATTTTTGAGTATAGTCATTTCACTTCACAATCCGGAGTTTCCCGTACCTACCACAACTCATGGTTTAACCGGGATGGGGCACTGAAGAGTGCTCTGTTCTTTTGATCCAGACCAAGGGCCAAGCAAACCCCTGGTCCAGAACCGCCAGAGGTATCATTTCACTTGGAGGACTTTGTGACCATGAGCATTTTTAACGCACCCCAGCCATCATTAGTGAAGATAGTGGCTCTTTGATCACCTGGGATTAAACCCGGGACCCTCTGGTTAAGAGTCTAACGCCTAACTGGGTTTTCAAGAAATGCGCAAGAGAAAAAGTTAAATCAAATTAAGAAGGAATTAGGTTGAAATTGAGTGAAATACTGACAATCTGTGCTTACTTATCCATTATATTATTATATTTGTTCTAATAGCGCTTAGCTACTTGGTTGTTTTCTCAATAAACTAAAATATTATTCACATTGTCACTATGTTTGCCTCTCACTCTCTTTGATTTTGCATTTTATTAGAATGCTAATTTTCTTCGGATGTAGCATATTTATTTGGCAGGTTATTTTACATTTCAATCGAGTTTTTAAAGCTGTTTCATTTACAGTTGATGTAAACCTAACCTGGCAGCGTCGTAATGCTGTGCTCAGGATCTGAATAGCTATTACAATGCTGCCAGGCTAAGTTTTCCCAAACTGTAATCAGTTTAATAATTGTATTGTATACAATGCGATATTTAAAAAAAAAAAAAAAACTCATACTTCCATCCAAGCTTTCACGATTTTATAATTAATTTCTGATGATTCCAGAAGGCCACATTTGATCTCTTCACACATCTGCAACAAATCATACACAATATGTAGTATAGCACTGTTCATGCATTTTAAAAATGAACTATAATAGCCAAAAAATAGATTTATACCTAAACTGAGTTTTTGAAAAGCATACTCATAATAAGAAGGACACTGAAATTAGACGGTATTCGATCACATATGTTCCTCATTAAAGCTTATTAATTTGTATTTTTGGGCTGAGTAACACTATGATATTACTATATATCAGTTTATAATCAAAAATAATATTAAAGACATCTACGAAAGTCAGTACATGATAATATTAATTAATAACATAAAGGCTTCAATAAAACCAGGGGTGATTGTGAGTTCATGAAAAAATACCTGAAAGTTTTGAAGAGAAAATGTGTGTGTGGGGGGGGGTGCTTTTTTTCAAAAAACCAAGTCCCCTATTATTTAAGCACACCTAATTTTATAATTATACGTATTTATAATAAATTGCCTTTCATAAACAAACAAGACACATTTCATACATTCGAATAGTTTCAAATAGTTTTTAGTCAAAAAAAAAAAAAAAAAAATTGGAATTGCATCTTAACAATCGCCGCAAATTCGAAAAATAGAAAAAATACCGAAGGTGGGAAGACAAAAGCATAATTAAAAATATTTTATTTCCGGTATTTTCGAACATGAAAATACCAGAATCAATCATGAAAATACCGGAAATCCGGTAAAATACCGGAACACAATCACCCCTGTAAAACACTAAAATACAGGGTGTCCACTCCAATCGTGGACCAATTTCTAATTTCTAAACCGTTAGAGATAAGCATATAGTTTATTTAGGAAAAAATCTCCAAATTACGAAAGGAATTTTGGGTCCATTCAATGTTTTTTCAAAAAATCAAAAATCGAGAGATCGCTCCCTCGATGACGTTATGAAACAATGCAAAATCTTGATTTTTCAAAACATCATAACTCGGTCAATTTTTGTGGTAGAAGAGTGATTTTTTTTTAGTTTTAAACGTTACAGTGTCAAGAATGTTTTACTAGAGATGATTGATAGGACTGGGGGGCTGTATAAAAATTTAAATTTCGTACCTCTTTCAAAATTTGATTTTTTAAAAAACATTGAATAGACCCAAAATTTCTTTCGTAATTTGGAGATTTTTTCCTAAATAAACTATATGCTTATCTCTAACGGTTTAGAAATTAGCTATTGGTCCACGATTGGAGTGGACACCCTGTATGACTGCCTAGTAATAATTTAAAATATCTTTTGAATAAATACTATGTCACTTGATTTGTAGTATCGAAAGTACAACCAAAAAGAAAATATATGCATTAACATTTTTTGAATTTCATCAGCAATACGTGTAGTCGATTTAGATCAATCCTCCTCCTTGTTATAAGTGTTAAATCTATGAAATGAAGTTCAGTTTCATTTGTATTCTGAAAATTACAGAAAAGGCAACATACCATATTCATTTAATGGAATTACAAAGTTAGGGACATAAATTCCACCAAAATGTTATGAAATGAGGAACAAAAATGCTACACTAACCTCTCGACAAATGCGAAAATCCTCAAATAGATTTTCAATATTGCTTGCGGTATCTTCTTCCCAATCAGTTAAATATGCGTTAAGTTGTCGCAAATCTAATGGATTCAGATCTCGACTTCTGTAAACAAAACGATTCCACTAGAAAAAAGGAAATATATGTAATGAACATTTCAAATATGTAAATGAATATATATAAATGAATATAAAATGGTTGAATCACTTTAAGCACACTAGATTTATTGTAAGCTTTTATGCTTAGATCTCATGCAGACAACTTTTAACATCCAATTTCAAATTCATTTTTACTAACTTAAAAATGCTAATATCTTTTTTCTAAGAGAAGTTAGAGGTTAGGAGTTTTCAAAACCCTTAGAAGGAATATCCCATTAAAGGTACTTTTTGCGAGCTTTCCAATGAGATCAAAATTGAGAAGATCTAATAATTATTTCGGGTAGAAATAGCCACTTTAATCCATGTTTGAGTCCTTAAGTTGAATGTTGAATGGTTCAATACGTTTTTGGTGCTCAAAAACCCCCTACCCCATTTCCTTGGGTGACTAAGTACCTCCCTGCCCAATTTAGTCCAGATCCGATGTAAACTGCGGATTTGTATAAGGAACAAATTACACATATATATTCTGTTTTATTTATATAGATATGCACTTTGCATCAGATTGGTGAAGCCCTTGACTGTTACGATTTTCAGTCCTCACAATGTGGTCTCTCTTTTGGTAACCGAAGTTAGCTATTACACCTGGCACTGCTTGGGCGTAAAATGCAAAACATCAATTTGATTAATGCCTTAGTTACAAAACTTGATAACATTTACAGTAATCTCAAAAAGTACACTAATTTTCATCTTATTTAGCTCTTTAAATTTTGATTTTAACAGCAATATATGACAAACTGTGTCACATGTCACCTCTCTGAAAATAAAACACACAAATTGGCTGCTAAAATATAGACCAAGAACATCATCAAGAAATTACAATAAAAATAGTTTTCAATCAATAAAATGCCTCAAAATGCAGAATTATTTAATGGATTCACCTCCTCTCCTCCCACACACACATACACAATAAAAAGAACTGGCTTTAAAAAAAAGTTTCTGAGGTGCACGAAATTTATTAGGGACTTTGAGACAATGCCGCCGAATCACTCATGTCATAGCTACCAACTTGAATACATTTAATAACCAGACCCAGATAATATAGGCAACACGCTAACACTGTTCGAATACAATTTGTAAGTCTGCAGACAATTTCGACATTTAAAACTATTTTCAGCAGTATCCCTTTTGTGGTAAGCATTTTGGTTTGCTAAAAGAGTAAATATAATTGAACAAACATGCTGGTTGCATAGTGGTAGTGTGTACCATAGGCGGACTTACGGGCAGGGTTGCCAGATTTAAGAACTGTAAATACGGGACAGGCTCTGGGGGGGGGGGGGGGTATTGAGAGATGAAGTCTAAAGGTTGAATTTTTACAACCTTGACTTTAATATTACACGTTTTCACAAATATAAATGAAGAAAAAAATACACAGTGATCATATGAATAAAAACTTAATTTTTTACCATTGCATAGTTATTTTTCGTCATGAATATTAGTGGGAAAAGGTTTAACACTAATTATTGTGAAAATTCGTATTTCCCTGTTATTAACCCCTTTTTTCCTGACGCAGGCCTGTCACTTCAAATTTTGCCGGTGGGAGGGGGGGGGGTAAATTATACCAAATTTCAATGTAAATTATACCGAAAAAAAAGCAAAAGCCACGCCCACTTATATGTAAATACATTAATTTCTCAAAACCAAGGGGGAGGCCATTGACCACCCGTTCTGATGTCCCAAATGACGGGCCTGTCTTGGCGTGAAAGATATAATAGTCGCTTCTACTGATGACTAATGTTTAGTATGTACTTTTTCAAAAAGCTAGACGTACCAATGGGGAAATTTGAATGCAAAATAATTTTAATGAGTCATTAACAAAAATTTTGATTACAATTGAGTAGACATAGAATTAAACCTTACTACTTGAACTCACTATAAGAAGTTAACCTAAAACAAATAAAAAAAATCAATATTCAATATCTTTTGGGGAAAAACTGTACAGTTTTGTCAATATTATAACATGATAATTATTCTTATATAATGTCGGAAAATTCCTTTTTTTTTAAATCATATTTGCTACTTGATTTTACTGCTGCAATAATTCTTTCTAAGTTTTGATGGTCTTTAGGTTGCCATAAAGCTCACTGTAATTTATATTTCTGTCGCTCATTGTAAAAATTATGTATCTTCATGTTTTTAAAACGCGTATTTGTTTGCTAAATGGAATAACATTTAGTTACATCTTTTAGTATAAAAGCGAAGCGAAGCAAATTTCAAAAGATTGAAATTGATTGATTCAAAAAATCTAGTGACTAATAGTAGCTGAACACATATATTTCTTTCATAATTGAAAAATTGAGAAGGGCTTTTTATATAATAAGGCATAGTAAAATCATTTACAAGGAGATACACCACTTTTACAACGAACGTTTGTTGAATTGATTGTCACAATAATTTCTACTCTAAATGAATAGAACACTAACATTACTTCAGAACAGGAAAATATTAATTCAATCAATTTTCTTATCACTCTATTTCACATTTTTTGTTTTACTTCATTTTTTTCTGAAAATGATGTTTCGTTTTGTAAAATGCTGCTTCTAGCCAGAATACGGGACTTTAGATGTCCCGTATCAAGATTCTCCGGGACGTGGGACTATATTTCAAAAAACGGGACTGTCCCTTGAAATCCAGAACGTCTGGCGACCCTGCTTACAGGGGTGCCAGGGGGCGCCCCGCACCCCCCAACATTTTGCTTAAATTTTAAAAAATTAAAAAAGCGTATTTCATCTGGAAACAGTTTGGAAAATAAGTTATATTTTTTCATTTCTACAATTCAACTTAATTCACTAGAAAGAAAACCCAAAAATATAACATATTATGTTTTTCAGAGCAAGCATGTATATAGAACTTTGTTTAGGGGGGGGGGGTCCAAGGTCACGAAAGATAAATCAGAAGTATTAATTGTTTGTTACATTAACACTAATTCAATTAAAACTATAATAATTATTAATATATAATGTTTAACTTAAAATGTAATTAATTAATTAAAATTGATAACGAAATTAAGTATAATTAATTAAAAAAAATTCAGTAGTAAATTAATTTTTGACAATTTATAACAGTCATCCATGCAAAAATTCTAAATGTGAAAAAAAAAATCATCACATCTCATTTCATTCGCTGAAACATTTATGTTCATGCTTCGAAAAAGTTATATAATTCCTTCGAAGAAAAATTTCACAATAAAAGAAAATCAGAAGACAAATACTTTTCCAGGAATTATTAGGAAAAATGTTGATTATTCTTCAATAAAATATTAAACTTTGTAATATATTGAAAAAAAAAAGTTTTATGTTCATTTTATTGCCCCTCCCCCCCCCCCAACTAACTGAATCACTATCTATAGAATCGAATGCATAGCTATATGAATTCTATTATAATGTAATTCTAAACTCTTGTTCGATTTGAACAAGATTTCATACAAAATTCAACTATGCTCTGGACGATAATATGTGCAAGGTTTTACTTTCAAACGTTGAATTAATTTTCTTTATTTAAATTTATAAAATTCTTTCGACAATACGAAATAGAATCTCCAAACTTACCCATTTTCTAATTTTTTTTCATTTAAAAGCTTGAACACAGTTTAATTGGAGAAATTATTGACCACTTGCGAAGCAGAATCCCAAAATTTTGAACAAAACTGTGGGAGAAAAAAAAAGGCTCATATAATAATATATAGATATTAATTGATTATGCCCACTAATTAAAATCGTAAAATTATATAAATTAGTTGAACACAAGGCCTAAAAATTACGAATTTATCGATGTCTCGTTCGAATATCATTTCACTGGCGTTCGGGAGCAATTATATTGACATACATAAATAGATACGATCTACGTACATGGATTTTTAGTAATATAAAATCACACAATTTTGTTAAAAAATCTGTAAATATTTTGCACAGGTTTTACAGAGTTTAGAAGTATATCTAATTTTCCCGTAAATGACGCTGATTTGACTCAAACTCCGCATTTTCTCATGAAAATTTGATTCTTTAACAAATTTCTACATGAAATCTACAGAAATTTTGCAGATTTCTGTGAAATTTCTTCATTAATTTGAAGATACTGCAGAAAATTTGCAGAATTACATTTTGAGGTTCTCGCGTTCTGAATTGACTTGGAAGTTAAAAATTTTTCAATGAATGAGAATACTTAAAGGAAAAAAACACCTGGCTTGGGTGTGGTTTTTTGAGGTAAGTGATGAGAACTGAGATAAAAGATATCCAGTTTGGGGGAGGGGGGTGGACTCCCTGAACCTCCCCTCTTAAAAACGTCCTTGCTTCAGAGGTTCTCAAAGTCCGGACTTCATTACTAACTTTACGCTCTGTGCGCCAAAAAAAAAAGCTTGATTGGAAAACTAAAATTTTTGTTTTGATTGCCCGGGAATTCCGGGGGGGGGGGACGGAAATCTCGGTTTGTTGCACCCCCAGAATTCACAGAATAAGTCCGCCTATGGTGTGTACTAGTATACAATTTTAGTTTTACTATTGGCAGTAACATAAGACTCGGGAGATGTACAACGGGTTTTTTGCAGAAAATTTTAAAGAAGTTATTTGAGTTCACAGACAGTTTTAAGTTTTATCAAGGTCCGTTAAATATAACAATTTGAATGCAAAAGAGAGTTTAAAAATTTAAGTAGAGATTTTTTAATCTTTTCTTTGGGATCATTGAGTGCAGATCAGCGCTGATAGTCATGCCATCTATTTAGGCTGTAAATAACTACATTTTACAGATGAATGTATTACCCAATTAAAAAAAAAATAAGAAAATACAAAAATGGAATAAAAAACAGGAGAGAGAGTTGGTAGGTCTGAATTTGGGAGTTTCCTGGATGAATTTGGAGAGTTGGCAGCTATGTCGTGTGATAATAAGGCCCCCGCTTCATGCTTACATCATATCAAGTTCTGCAATGAAAAAACATGTCAATGAACAATAGGAAACAACATACGCACTGCAGCTCCCAAGCAGATACTTTGTTTTGTAGGTGGGTACTGTTACATTCAGCAAATTGGAGCATCAATTCGTTTTCATCTGCTATTTTTGATTCCTAGTTCAAAGAAAAGAGAGAAAAATCAAAAAAAATAGTTTTGATCGGGGGGGGGGGACAAATCTTAAGGGGAGACACATTCAATCGCCAAAAAAGTGATGAGCATAATATCTATGCAGTATTTTAAATTCTTCACATAAAATGGGAAGTAAAAATTTGCAATTAAGTAAAAACAAAAATTTACAACAAAATAAAAAAAAAATACTGTTCCTAAAGTCACACTGAACAGCAAAAAGTTCTAAATCTCAGGGGCCCGATCCTATATGCTACTTGATTTTTCACCATAAAAATAGATGTTACTTTTTTTAGTAACAATATAAATTGCTCAAGGACGGATCCAGAAATTTTTCAAGGGAGGGACGATTTTTCTTACTTACTTTTTACTATGCATATTGGTTTGAAAACTTTGCTCACAAAAATATCATACTTCATTAAAAACATTTCCAAGGAAGAGCTCCAAATTTTCTTCCCGGAACTCCATTATAACTTGTATAAAATTGAAATTTTTGGATCTTCAATATCGAAAAATTACCAGTGAGGAGCCCCCAAGAAAGGGGCTACCGCCCCTCCGTTCTATTTGCCCTTGATATAAATCAGTTTACGAGCTTACCTTAAAACTAAAACATTTTTTTTGAATCACAATATAGAAGAAATTTATTTATAAAACCTGAACAGAAAATTTCAATATGCAAGTCTCTGGTGAATAAAATTGATACTTTGATTTTTAATAATTGTAAAATTGAATTTTTGAGTACTAAAAAAATAACGTATAATGGTACAGAACTCCAGGAATCCGAAAAAAAGTGGTAGCCAGTGCAAAATAAATATTCATTCATTTCAAATTTTATTATTATTTGAATCATTCCACTTATCTAATTGATGATAAGACAGAATACATACTGAAACATACAATGAACTAACATCATTTTGCAAAATCATTGATACCTTCCTTTTCATAATGTTCCTTCCACTGCAGAAAACATTAAAGGTTACTTACTAGCAAAAAAAAAAAATAATAATAATAATGAAGGAGTACTTTTTTAAAACCGAAATAGTTCAAATTCTGCTTAAAATGCAAATTTGGAAAGAAGTACAGCAGCTTAGCTCCCATGAGCAAAATAGGGATTAGGTACCTATACTTGAGTAAGACAGCCATCTGAAGAAGCACATTTTAAAACAATGAACCGTCAATTCTGCTAGCATTAGTAGAAAAAGACTGACGAATAATAAATATGCTTACTTTACTTTTCTTCAATTCAACTTCAATCTGAAGTTCCTTCTGATCTTCATCATCTCCGTCCAGATGAACATCTAGTAAAAACATATTTTGACTGTAGTTGTTTGAGAGGAAAAATGTAATTAGGACAGTGAAATACAGTAATATCAGAGCTTGTTTCATTTTCCAGGTAAAATGTTCTGTTTAATAACTGCAATGATATATTCAGTCATCATTTTTGACAGCTTACCTAATTTTGCATAATAATTTTTAGTTTGAAAACCTAAAACATACCAAGCAGCCATAATTTTCTCTCTATACATTATTTATCTTAGCTATACAGATCACACTCCAACAACACAACCTTCAATTGTCAAACGTGGACTCTTCAGCATCTAGTTTTGGACAGGGCCATTACCAAAAAGGTACTCTTGGTCAAAGTATTTTTTTGACCACAAAGAGAGGAGTTAGACAAATTTTTCAAAACATGTCCCTAAAATGGAGTTTTATGCATGACCCCCACGAATCCTTATCTGCCCAGGCCAGGGACGTAACTACACCATTTTCGAATAGGAGCAAGACTTTGCTTCGGCGCCCCCCCCCTCCCCCGCCCCATTAAAATAAAATAAAATACTTGCAGAGAAAAATGATATCGCCACAAAGTTTAGGACCGTCATATAAGGGTATACTCAACGTATATTACATAGAAAATGGACAGGAAGCACAACTAAATACATACAATAGTTCCTCAAAGCCAAAGGTCAAGTTTTCCCTCTTTGCACCCCCCTTTTTTTTAGGAAGAACTGGCTTTTAAAAATTTGCCTTAAAAAAAAATAATAATAATGAAAAGAAAATTATGCAGTTATTTAGCCAGTTCAGCGCCAATAAAATCTGGCGCCCGGGGCACGAGCCAAGTCTGCCCCCCTCTAGTTACGTCCGTGCCCAGGGCAGGATTTTTTTATAATAAAATTTTTAAAAAAAATGCAAGAACCTTGTATAATCTTGCATCAATAATAAAACCTAATGGGCCCTTCCCATGCAAAGGGAAATTCAAAGCCGGAAAACCCAAAACTTACTACAAAGGAGTATAAAAAGGCAATTTAATTAAGAGGGGAGTTGAATGGTTCTGGGCCTCTCCCAAAGCTATTTTTAAACCACTCATTTTGAGTAAGAATCTTAATATTTTCAAACTTAATCTAAAAATTTGTCATATTTGACTTGGGCCCTGCCCGGAATAAATTCCTATATATATATATATATATATATATATATATATATATATATATATGCTGCTGACTTACCAGCAAGATCATCACCGGGATCTCTTTTTGATGATAACTTCCAAGACTTTGTTCTCTTACTAAGAGGTTTCTTTTTTGGCTACAAGAGAAAAAAAAATTGTGGCAGTATATTGTAGAACTTAATTTTACACAATGTGCTTTTTTGTTTGAACAAAAATTAAAAGTGTACATACTGGCATTTTGATTACTAGTACATTTCGTGAAAGTACACCAGAAAGATGGATTAAAAATTTTGCAGTCTTAAAAATGCATTTAAAAAGTATTTATGACTTTCTGCAAAAACAAACTACATTTTGCTGCACTACATAATTATTTGTTGTCTCATTCGTTGTTGCATGCCTTTGTTTTAGCTTAATATACTTAACAATTTTAAGACCGACAAGTTACACGAGCTAAACACTCGAATTTTTTAGAAAATCACTTCGTGAAAGCATGCGCGGGCAGTTGCTATGGCTGTTAACTTTGTTTACCAAAAAAGTTCTGAAGTCTGCCGCAAGGGAGCGCTTTTGTTATTGTTCCGTTCTCGGTTGGTTGTAAAGTTTTCGAATTTGGAAGTCAAATGATACGTTTTTAATATATTTAAATTTGTTTTACGAATGAACATTTCTTAGTTCCTATGTTGACTTGTTAACACTTGAAAGTTTGTTTTTCCACAACTAATTTAATGATAAACGTTTGGAGTATTATGTAAATTGATCATTAAAACGAACCCCTGTAAGTATTTTGATATGCATTTTATGATTACGCTTTTAATTCCATGTGACATGTTTTAAAAACAGCTGCCCAATATTTTTTAAAGTTTTTTTTAATTAAAGGCAAATGAAAACCATTTGCTCTCTTGTACAATTACTTAACAACTTAAAACGCTCTTCGCAACCTCCCTAATTGACCCCCATTGTGTACGTGACTATAAAAACATCTATCGTGACCTTACGTGTTTGTGTATTGGTTGAAAGTGACTATGTTGAATTTATGATTATTGGATAAAGATTATTTGCTATTTTCTGCTGATTTATTTACATAGTTATCTCAGCGTAGGTTGGTATTTAGCAACCAATGTGTACCTGTTATTTTCATTTGCATAGGTATATTTTTGTTAAAATATTTTTGGCCTCATTCAGCCGCTGCTGATTTATTTATTAGCGTTCAAAAGTTTCTTTGAAAGGTTGGTATATTAATTTGTGCAGCTTAATTGTTTTGCAAGTTGATGATATAAATTCCTGATGCCGGTAAATCCGATATCCCGATGAATATTTCGAAGTTTTTTAATTTTGACACTCCCTTACGAGTAGTACCTTGATATCAAGTTCATTTGTTCTTAGACATACTAATGTACTGTGTGTATATTTATATTTACGAGTTAAAAAAAAAAAAAGTTTCAAACAGAACAGTGTGCGCAGTTATCAGTAATCGGATTCAAATGAATGAATAATCGTTCATTTACCAATATTTTATTTATTTATTTATTTTATACATTTTTTAAGTTTTAGGACTTTTTGTAAATAAACAATTACAAAATGCAGTTATGTTTATTTCGAGTTTTGTAGGCAATTATTACAAACATTATACCGAATAACTTTATGTTCAAAACAGTAAACAATAAATGATGAAACTGAAAAAAGAAAACATGAAATTGTTTTGATTTGTGAATGTCACATTAATTAATGTGATTGTAGTAATAATATAGAGTTTGAAGACATCTGCATAAATTATTCAAGTTAAAAAAGTAAATGATATGCGTGTTGACAAAAATAGATTTTTTTTAACCAAGGAAGTACATAGATGTTTTATCTGAACAAATTTTATTTGTTCAGATATTGTCTGTTTTTTATTATTTGGGAGTTTTACAAGTCATTGCTATCAAAGATGTGCAAGTTCTATCATCATGACATATTATTTTTAAACAAGCGAGGGAAATATCTCACTCATTAAAAGCTGCTTTCTTAGATTATTTAACATGTTATGCATGCTGTGAAAAAAGGAAACATTTTTACACCATGTACTGCTTTATTCAAAAAAATGAATTTTATTCAAATTTATTCTTTTGATTCAAAAGATTTTAGGTAACGTAGATTCAATTTTTCATTTCCCTCAGCTTATTTTTATTTTTTATTTTATTTACAGTGTAGTATTATTCTTATGCATTTGTATTTAATTTGTTTTAGAAAAATGTTAAGTAAGCAGTACTGTACAAAATATAATCATTTTCTAATACACTGCTCGACATTGAAAATGCAACACCAAGAAGGAGTGGTCAGAAATTGATGAAATTTGGTAAGAAGACAGAGACAGCATGGAACAATAAGTAATATTTATTTCAAAATAAATAAGCAAAATTTAGAGCGAGGACGACTTTGGCTCAGTAAGAAGTAGGACCACCGGACAGCGATGCACGTAGAAACACGTCTAGGCATGGAGTCAATAAGCCTGCGGATGGTGTCCTGAGGGATGACACTCCATTCCCTTTCAACCATTTGCCACAGTTCGTCCTCTGAACAAGGCAGTGACAGGTTCTGCCAACGGCGTCCAATCACGTCCCACACATGTTCGATTGGTGACAAGTCAGGAGAGTATGGTGGCCAGGAAAGCATCTGTACACCTCGTAGAGCATGTTGGCTGATTCGAGCACTGTGAGGCCGGGTGTTATCCTGTTGCAAAATTGCATTTGGCAGACCCTGAAGGTAGGGGATTGCCACCGGCCGCAGTACATTATCTACATATCGTTGGGCCCTCATAGTGCCCCGAATACGAACTAGAGGTGATACGGAATTGTATGCAATGGCGCCCCAAACCATTATGCCACGTTGTCGCACTGTGGGGCGTTCCACAGTTACTGTTGGATTCGATCTTTCTCCACGTCGACGCCACACACGTATGCGATGACTATCGCTGGACAAACAGAAGCGGGATTCATCTGAGAACACTGCTCTTTTGCCATTCTGCCAGGCACGACGCTCTGGTCCGACACCATTCCAAACGTTGGAGTCTGTGCTGTGAGGTCAATGGCAGTCTTCTTAGCGGGCGCCGTGATTGCAGGCCACGTGCAACCAGCCGACGGGAAATGGTTCTTGTCGACACAGGAACACCCAGGGTACCTTGCACGTGCTGCAGAATCGACGTACAAGTGACTTGCGGGTCCGCCACAGCTTGTCGGTGAATCCGTCGATCCAAGCGGTCTGACGTCACTCTGGCTGCACCTGCACCCCTCAATGTGGCTACATTTCCTCTTTCCAACCATCTCCGACACAGCCGATGCACAGTGCTTGCATCCATGTGGGTATCAGCTGCAATTTGACGTATGAACCAACTTCCCCTTCTCAGTTCGATCACCATACCCCTTGTAAAGTCGTCTATATGCTGGAAGTGTCTTCGTTGAGGACGGCGTGGCATTTCCTCCTATCACACGTATCCTTCGAGACAAAAACCAAATTTCTCCGATAATTAGTCTGGCAGAAAAACCAACATGAACATAGCCGACTTTTCAACTTCATTCTCTTATATCTTACTTTACTTGCGTCGGAGAGCTGTGCATTTCATATCATTTGCATAACTCAGTGACGTGCGTCTACGGTAAAATTTGCATGAATTTCTGACCACTCCTCCTTGGTGTTGCATATTCAATGTCGAGCAGTGTATTTAAAAGTATCGATTTCAAGTTTCATCTTGATATCCAACCTAGATCTAAATTCTAAATATTTATTCTTGAAAATTATAATCATGAAATTTATTCCACTGTACTTCTTGGGTTACATGATAAAAAGTTTCTTAGGTTGGTACACTATACCTACTATAATTAGCGTACAATATAAAAATATTTTTGAAAAAAAAATTGAACCGACTTCGGAACTTCACTCAGCAAATGCTCTAAAAAGTAAAAAATAATTTTATTCTTTGAACACCATCGATACTACATTTAAACATAAGTTTTGAAGTCGGTGCAAAAAAGCTAAATAGAATCATTCGAAACTATAAATTTAAATGAATCCAGGTTCTTTATTCGCATTCATTGAAAAATACATATTTATGTAATGGTACAAATATTCAGCTCTCAATTTTCAATGATTTCTCTGAAAATGTTGGCAAAATATAGTAAACATCATTTTACCAAAAGTTTTTGCGCCGACTTCAAAACTTATGTTTAAATGTAGTATCGATGGTGTTCAAAGAATAAAATTATTTTTTACTTTTTAGAGCATTTGCTGAGTGAAGTTCCGAAGTCGGTTCAATTTTTTTTTTCAAAAATATTTTTATTTTATTCTTTTTAGTGTAAATGTACAGATGAAATAAGGTAATGTTTCCATTGCAAAACTTCACCTAATTTTCTTAAGTAAATGCTTCATAAAATAAAATATGTAAGAAAAAAAAAGTAAGAAAGTATCAACGCGTCTAAAATTTTAAACGATTGACACTAAAAATAATCCTTGTTATTCTCTGGTATTTATTTGTGTACTAGTTTAATTAAAGGCTAAATATTAATGGCTTTTCAACTAATTTATATTTCAAAACAACACTAGATTCTCGCAGTTCATAAAATTTCACGACGTATTACGTACGTGGCCCGCTAATGAGTTTCATGTTTGCTTCAGTTAAGCCTTCATTAAAAATTTTCATGATCATTATAATAACTGTTTCATATCAATCACGTTCTGTAACATTGGATTTCATATTTAATCATTTAGGACAAATCGCTTTAAATTTGAGCAAAAATTTTGAGATTTTCCTCACTTTCTTCAGAATTCCTTTGTCAAACCGTATGTAAATTAAGACTAATAAAACCAGAAATATTTCGAATCAATCAGTACCTGGTACGACTTTCAGTTCGATGGAGTTCAGGAGAAAAAAGCAGGACATAGAAAGATACTTGGTTTAAAATTTTCAAAAAGACCATAGAAAGGAATTTCATTATGCAATCCAGAGAAGCCTGGCGTTCAAAATGGTCATTATTACGATTACTGTGATCCCAATTTCTTTTTCGAAAGATTTCTGCAGGTTTCCGCTATCGAACCCGGACCACGAGAGGATGGGACCAATCGCAAAGAAAGACCTTTCGAACAAAAAAAGAATTTTTGAAATCGGTCCAGGCGTTTTCGAGTAATCTTGTAACATACCAAAAAAAAAAAAATCTCCGACGAATTGTATAACCTCCTCCTTTGTTGAAGTCGGTTAAAAATGCTTTTTACATTTACCATCCTTCTATATGTACAGAGTTAACTAACCTCACATCATTCAATCATTTATCATACAGTTTTATACTCCAATACAATAGGGGTGCACAACCTGCGGCCCGCGGGCCAAATGCGGCCCGCTAGTGCATTTGAGTTGAAAAAAGAAAAAAAAAATTTTTTTGAAAAAAAAATCAAAAGTTTTTTTTTTAACTCAGAGGGGAAAGAAAAAGTAAAAAAAGGTTTTTCCTGATTTGATTTTAAACTATACACACCAAGTAAAAATCCTGTAAAATTTGTTTGAAGAAAGATTTCAGGACTGCAGGGAAAAAGAGAAGACCTGAAAATTTCAATTTTCACATACTAACGAGTGGACAGCAGACTATTATAGTTTCTTGAAATTTTCAGCAAACCTAATAATTATCATAGTAACTACCACGACGAAAAAATTAAAAAAAAAAAAAAACAGCCATGTTGAAAAATTTTGCATATTTTTAAATATTTCTTTGTTCGAGGCCTATGTTTCCAACTTGAATGGTAAAAATCCCACTTGTAAGACTTTTAATATGTAAAATGCTTTGCAATGTTGACATATTTTTAAATGTGTTTTCAATGCTACGTGCAAAGCGTAATTTTAGGGTTTATCTGTAATTTTTAGCAATCTTTTAGCATAGGCTTTTCGGTTAGGAAATTTTTTCCTATTTTTGAACAGATGCACTGTTCAAACTATATTGAACCAGAATACAAACGTATTTTTCAAAACAAATGCGAGCATTTTTTTAACCAACATTTTCTGATTTTTGCACTCACCACGTGGCAAATGGATAGTTTTCGATGTAAAAGACGTAAAAGTTAAATTATTTGGGAGTTTTTGTTAAGGAAGCTGTTGAAAGAGATGGAGTTAGTTGCTTTGCCGACCTCCATGCTTAACCAATATGAAGGAAAATGCAAGCATGTTGAAAATTTCAACTATATCAACAATGAACTCATATATAAAAATTGGTAGATAAGTTTCAGTCTCGGCCATCCAATTGCTCATTTTGATTTCATGGCATTCCCCTGAATTTTTAGTTGTATAACGTTTGAAAATTTTGGTATCATGATTACTTTTTTGTCAACTCATTATTTTATTCAACATTCATACAATATCCAGCCAATGTTAGAATTTTGTCTTTGCACTGCAGCCAAGTTGCTTTTGCACTGTTGGCAATTTTGTCAAGAGTACTTTTTGGATCTTATTGTGCTGGAACTACATATTGATTTTGTATTGCTAAATAAAATGTTTAATTTCTTAGTTTTAATAAGTGATAAGGTTACAAAAGTACAAAGTTACAAAAATATTGCAGGCATGTAACCCCTTTTTCAAAACCTGCAATGTTTTCAGCCTCTGCAAAAGACTGCTTAGCATCAGAAGCTCAATACTTTTCTTCACTGACAAAGGTTTACCATTTTACCATGAGTCATGGATATGATATATTTCGCAGTTTTGTGTTTTAATAAAATTAGTATTTTTTCTCAAGAAATCATTTAGTGAAAAGATTCAAAATTTCAATTTTACAGTTTTCCTTACATTTATTAACATCAACAAAATACTGGTGCAAGCTGCCAGGCTTATCTTTTTTAAAATTTTCTTGGGGGGGGGGGGGCAAAGGATATGTACTCAATACAAATAAAATTACAAAATATATAAGCTTTTTTACGAAATCTGGCGATTTCTCAAAGATTGCAAGAGGGTGCCCCCCCCCTTTTTTTTTTTTCTAAACGTGACAATTTCTCAAAGCCTGCAAGAGGGGTATGGGCCCTTCATGAGCCCTCCAAATGATGAGCTTGCATGCGGCCCTCCAATAGAGCTCCGGTTACACATGTGTGGCCCTTCACTGAAAAAGGTTGTGCACTCCTACAATACAACATTTCTGCATTTTTAGAAATAAAGTTTTCTAAATATTTATCTGCACTTGTAGTTTGGGGAGGATGGCTTACATGCAAAAAAAATGTGGAAGTAAAAGCTCTAACTTGCGAGAACTTGTGCCGTTATTCCGTCACATTAGTGCTCGTGCACGGTCAAAAACGACCCAAATATTTTTTTCTTTCTTATTTTTTATTTTATTTTATTACTTTACATTTCCCCACTAACACAGACTTCTATAATGATTAGCTTTTGATTTGAAATGCATAAAGAAAGTTTTTTTTATGAGTTACTATGAAAATGTTCCAGCTCTTTAAGGCATTACTATACTACAATGCAACCTTTCTTGGCAAAAACATCGTGACGTTGGCCTATGAAAAACGAGCTAGATAAAACATCACAGCCTATTTGGCGAATTAGAGGAGATCGCTGACTGCTTGTGAGCTCTTATTGGCTCCACCCGTAGTGACGTCACGGCCAAGTTAAGTTGCATTTTAGTATATAGTATTATTATTATTAGTACTTTTTAGTACATATTTAGTACTTTTTTGCATTTCTTTTAGGCCCAGGAAAATGAGCATTAATACGAACATCAGCTCGAAATTTTGTCTCTTACCTCTAATAGTTTTTATCTTCCAACAAAGTTGTCGTCTAATCAGGATCATCAGCTTTCACTGTCATGATCACTAGTTTTCTTTATCACTGAAACATGGTCTGGTATGACATCCTCACCACTTTCCACATTGGCTACTAATTTGTGGTGATGATCCGTCTCCTGCCCATATGGAGCTGGCATGTTTTCTTTGTAATAATTTGCCAAAAAACAATTGAAAAATATGGATTTTGCAAACATGATCATTTTGCGAACAGCACGCCTGTGCATTCAAACTCCTGGCTAGAAGAAGGATTATTAAAAATTACTCCTTTTTCAAACATTTTCGAAATTTAATGATCAAATGCATTGAAAATCATTCCAAATACCTGTTCTGTTTACGAGAAGTTTATTGACATCAATATTCAGGCAGGGTCGTAACCAACCCTATTTTCAAAACTCCCCCCTTGTTTGCAAGAATGGAAAGGGTTTAATATAATTCGAACCACACATCAACCAAGAACGCAATAGCATCTCCTGAAAAGGTGGTTTTTTTATGTGTCAATAAAATCCCAGGAAATGGAAACAAAAATGGCTGGGATTGTTTTTGACCCTGTGCGAGCTCTTTTGGGTTAAAAACGCATGTTTACAATTTTGGATGTGAAAGTGAAAGAAAAAATATATCGAGAAGAAACTGACTTTGGTTAACAGAGTTTCAGTTATTCAATGCTGTGATAATCGAGGTTCTATTGTATATATTTTTTTATTCTTTTTGAGATCTTTTTAGAAAACGTCATGACTTTTACTTGCTTGAATATAATTTCTTTCTAAAAGATACTTTTGCAATCATTTAAAAACTATAAAATATCTTTCATTTTCACACCTATATTTGCAGGCTGATTTTCAATGTTCATTGAAATTGAAGATTGTAGATTTGAATATGGCATCAGCAAAAAGTAGAGTGATCCATTTGTATAAAAATGTAAGTTTTACTTACAGGTTTGTTTACATTTTATTTATTACATTTTGTGGTTTAGGTCTAACTGAATGCTATTTAAAGATGAAATCCTAACTAATTTTATGTAATTTTCATAAGCCAGGCACCAGAAGCATATCCAGAAATTACCAATTGGTGAAAATTAAAAAAATACAATTTATCTATTTTATTTCTTCTGCTATTTGTTTCTGATCAAAAGATTGCAATAAAACAGAAAAAATCATAAAAATTACAAGGATAAATACAGTGTATGAATTACAAAGATACTTTGAGAACAAAAGTTTAAGGTTACCAAAACGTAAAATCCAACTTTGTTGAAGAATTTATGAAAACAGAAAACATTTGATGATTTTACAAAATACCTTTTTTGTTTATTTTAAATGGTTAAAAAAAGAACATGAATTGAAATGGAAAATTATGTATAGATGTTCAGAATACTTTGTTTAATTCTTTCCCTCTTATTTTGTTTTTGAAAAGTACTGAATTATCTTTTGTCAATGTATTTTATACATATGTGTATAATAAATAGTCCTTTTAAATATATTTCATGTGTACTTTTTTTATAGTCTTTTAACAATCTTGTGTATTATTTCTCGACCCTTTTTTTTTTTTGTTACGGCATCAGATCTTCTTCTTTTCTTTATCGAAAATCAGGATTTACCCCTCATTTTAAAACATATTGTTTATACTGACGGAAAATAGACCCACAGTCTAAAAATTGTTGCCTTTCGTAGAAAAACTTTCTTTTTCTGCTTTTTTTATGGCACATTACTACAGTAAATAGCATCTGAAAACTAAGATGCATTAGCACAGTTGGTGGGGCGTTGTGCTTACAGTGGTAAGTGAAGAGTGAGTTTGAAAATGTTTTAATAGGTTTTTTCTTTCGCAGAATTGAAATCTAACTTTCCATCAACATATATATTATTTCTCACAGTTTTTTTTTTTTTTGGGAGGGGAGAGAGGGAGGGGTACACCCTAATTTTAGATATAATTCATTAAGGTTCAAAAGTAAATCATTTTCAAGTTTTTTCACCCTTGTCGGCAAAAAATATTCAAGCAACTCCTAATTTCTGTGTTATTTAAAAAGTTAATTAAAAAAAAAAAAAAAAACAGGGTTTTGCATTCTTTCTCTTAAGTGCCAATGCTTCACATGGGTCAACTAGTGCAACATCCTGTAACAGGCTTGGAAACTAAATGTGGGAAAAAAAAGATATGTTGCACTATTGTTAAGTTTCTGTAGTTATTAAACTAGTGTGTTGCGCGTAGGGTCTGATCAAGCCAAAGGAGTGCCCAGGTCTCAGTACAATCTGGGTGTCCCTCACACAAGAAAAACTAAATTTTTAAGTAGTATTCCCAAAACAAGGACAGAAAAAAAAAAAAAAGACTTTTTCCTATTTTGGTATCCCAAAAGTTGTGTTGCCCAGCTCCGGGGACCAACAGGATTGTGAGTTAATCAGGCCCTGGTTGTGCGAGTTCTTTGCTTTTGATGTCTCAAATTTAAAGATGCAAATTGCAAATACTACAATCTGACAAATCTAAGGAACCTAGGTTTATATTGGTATTTATAATTTATTTTCTTTTACCCTATGCAGATGTCAGGTCGCTACAGATTCTCAGGTGTGCTTAAAATGTTTAATGAATTCACAACTGCTTTGATTTATCCATGTTTTTTTTTTTTTGTAACAGAACAGAATATAAATGTTGATTTAAAATTGCTAGCTTAAAATAAAAGAAAAGAGTGGCGTCAAAGCGGAATGTACTGCAGCATTTGAGTACTTCCTAATATGAGTGTGAGTTTTCTGTACACCCTGCAGGTGTGATTGTGTCCCGGTATTTTCATGATCGATTCTGGCATTTTCATGTTCGAAAATACCGGAAATAAAATATTTTTAATTATGCTTTTATCTTCCCACCTCCGGATTTTTTTTCTTTTTCGAATGTTTGATGATTATACTGATAATTATTAATAATATTCATCAAATAGAAATGTTAAGATAAAAATTCTAATTTTTTTTGCCTTACTAAATTATTTTATTTGCATCCGATATGAGGATCAAATTTTTCTCACTTAATGAACTTTTGATGCTTATTACCCTCAGTTAGGAGACAAATAAATGCAATGCAACAAAATGTAACAAATGCAACTTTCATTATTTTACTAGCTGCGTAGCCCGGCGTTGCACGGGCTGTAATGTAGTGAAGGCAGTTTGAGAAAACTACTCGTAACCAAGGCGGCTCGCTTTTAAAGAAATGAGGAAAGTTTAAACAGTTTACTCGCCGTCAAGGCGGCTCGCCTTTAAAGTACCAAGGAAAAGTTTAATAAACTACTCCCCGCTAAAGCGGCTCGCTATGCGAATAATGGCCTAAAAAGCTTTCCTGCATCAAAGAATCAATCGAATTATTTGCACATGCTTCCTCAAAAATAAAGACGATGTCAAGTAGCGCATACTTAGCACTCTCCCTAAATTACAAATAAAATTCCTTTCCAAAAACAATTATTTCCAAACCGCTTTCTTCCGGTAAAATTAATTGCAAAATTCTAAACGAAAAAGTTCTTTTAATATTTGGATCGAAGCCAGAAAAAGTCCCTTCTAAAAACAGCAATTGCAATTTTATTTAAAAACACATATTCAAAATGGTACCTGAGAAAAAATATGTCATTAATAATTAGAATAAAAACAATTGTTAGAACTTTGTTATAACACGTATTCAAAATGACAAAGAAAAAAATAACACTCTTTCATTTTAAAAAGTTCAATTTAATTAACGTTTTAATTTAGGGCCGAATTCAAGTGAAACACCATTGCAGTCGCTTCGAGGCGATCGCATATTGCAACCGCTACTGTAAGTCGAATTCAAGTGAATTCGTTTCACTTGAATCCAAATTTTGGAATTTGCGATTGCATTGGTGAGTTGCGATCGTCCGTGTTTCACTTGAATTCCTGCCTTAAAATCGCAACGGAAAGAAATAAATATCTTGGAATTTTAAATAGTTCAATAATTTAATTAACGTTTTAATTCAAAATGGCAACGGTAAGAAAAAATGTCTTGGAAGTTTAATCATTTATTAGGCTTAATCGCTTTAAATTTGAATACTTATTAATTGATATCTTCGCTAATTAAAATCGTATAATCATATAGATTGAAACTAATGAAGCCTGAAAAATTACCTATCTATCGGTACCTGGTTCGACTTTCAGTTCATTGGCGTTCAGGAGAAATAAGCGTGACATAGAAAGATAGAAAGATAGTTAGAAAGATACTCAGTTTTTAATATAAGTAGATAAATGCTTTCGCACAACAGACAGTCATTCTGTTCGACTTTTGCTTTATTCTCCTTAAAAAAACACTCCCCCTCCCTGCACTCTTTCTTTAAAACTTTCAGGTATTTTTTTATGAACTCACAATCACCCCTAACCCTGACATATTTCGTTTATATTTTCATGATAAAAAAAAATGTTTTACGATGATCTTGGGTTTACCCAGATCCATGACAGATGCCAGTTGTTTTGTCAAGCTCCAAATGAGCGAAACATCAACAAGGGTAGGTCACTTGGTTGACATACCTCTCGATGGCCCTAGAGGATCTTTTATTTCCATTAAATCATTATTGTATAAAAAATCACTTTATATAACAATACTCAACTTTACATCAAATAATTCTGACTAACATTAGTCTTGATGTAATAATTTGGAGCCAAATATTCAGGAATTATGTTTTTAGAAAACCAATGCAAATTTAACATTAATTAATAAGCTTCAAGCAATGATAACAACTATGTTTGATTTGATTTCCATGTTCTTCTAAAGTATTTTAAAATTTTATTCTGACTTACGATCCTCCTAATATGAGATACTGCCTTAAACACAACAGGTGAGGCATGACTGTTCTGCAAGAAAATTTCCAGCTAGAATCAGGTTAAAATAAGAATTTTAAGTTTAAGTCATGATGACGCCTGGTATAAGTTTTAAGGGGTGTCAAAATGAACAACATAAGTGCCATTTTTAATGAATCAAATATATAAATGTATCCAAATATTTAAAAAAAATACATGAGATGAAAATGCTACACACACAGTCAATAGCATATTACGAAAAATATATGCAGTGTGCAACAGAATTTTTATTAAACTAAATTTAATACATTTAAAAATTACTTTTGCAAATTTATCCTTTAGTGACGATGAGTCAGAAAGGAAAAGTTTAAGATGCTATCCAAGACTTCAGGCGTCAAATTTGGAGCCTAGGGTTGGAAGTCTAGATGTCAAATCAAATTTTTGGTCGCAAAATACAGTGTTGTCGTTGACTACTTGTTTCTAACTCTGCTTTGGATGCAAAGTTTCATTTCATTTCACCCTCCAGGGTCCCCCGTACCTACCAGCTTAGTGGTTTAACCGGGATAGGGCCCTGAAGAACGCTCTGTTCTTAATTTTGAACCAGAACCTAGGGTCGAGCAAACCATAGGCCCTAGCACCCCCAGAGGTATCGTTTCACTTGGAGGACTTTGTGACCACGACATTTTTAACGCCTCCCAGTCACCATTAATCAAGACGGTGGATCTTTGATCGGCTGGGATCGAACCCGGGTCCTTTCGGACACGAGTCCGATGCCTTACCGATCGGGCCACCACGGCCCTCTGGATGCAAAGTTGCAGAATCCCATTGAACATAAGTCCATTTGTACCGAAGTTCCGGTAGGAGTCTCACTTAAGAATTTAGTCTCAGTGAAAAATCCAACCTTAGTGGGGTCCCCTAGTGTGAACTCTGTTTCAACAGTGCTAAGTAGGCACCTATATTATGAGGCACTTTAAATAAAACAAAAAATATAAACAACTACCTACCAGAGGTCTGTATTTTTTTTATAAACATTCAATTTAAAAAATTCTCTCCTACCATGTGTAATGTGTATCTTAAAAAGATTCTCCATATGTTTTACTTTCATTAAACAAGCTTATAAAATTTCCTTTATTCCAGCTCTTATTTTTAGGCAGAGATTACCCAAAAGGCTATGATTACTTCAGAGTTCGTTTAAAAGAAGCCTTCCTGAAAAATAAAGATGTAAAAGATTCTGCTCAAATAGAAATATTATTAACTAGAGGCCAATATATCATTAAAGAGCTTGAAGCACTGTATATGTTAAAGAAATACAGAACATTGAAGAAGAGATATTATTCTGAACAGTAGTAAATGTATTATTTTTATTAGTACTTAGTGTGACGTATGTGCTATTTTTATACTACCTTTTGTGAATAGAAAATATTTTCAATTGGAGACAGCAAATTGTGACCTTCTGTTTTTTGTGCTCAATATAATTCCAAAAAATACATTTGTACTTAATCCCAATTTTCTGCTTTATTTTCAACACTCACATAGAAGAATTACACTGCTCTTTCAGATCTTCGAGTGACTTATGCAATGTTGCATTGCCTTTGCAAGCTTTAAAAAAGGGGGGAGGGGGCAATCAAGAATTTGTTTGATATTTGTATCACTAAAATAAACTATGCATACTAACTCATTTACAATTTTAAAGTCTTAAGTTTACAAGGTTTAATAATTTTTAATTGTGATATTCTGTGTCATTACTCATGATATTTTATTACTATGCGATATTTTCAAATAGCAAAATAAATATACTTTGTTTGCAAAAATCAATTCAAGAATTACACCAACAAAAGATGCTTCCCTTTTTTTCTGTGCAACATAAGAGCTGAAAAGTATTTCTGCTTTTAAAATAGTATAAAATAAAGACTAGTTGACTATATGAAACCAAAAAGAAACAAAATTTTGAAAAACTTTAATATGCACTTTTCTTTAAATGTTTTTAAATAAAAGAAAAAATACATTAAATCATTTTAGTTTATCACTGAACTCCTTAACAGAATTAAAAAAAAATAATCATTTTAATCGAAAAATACAAGAATTACATAACAAAATTCACTTAATTGCGTTTGTTAGAAATTCAATTATTTTTTTAAATTGTTTGTAAAGGAGCAAAAAAAAAAAACCTAACTTTTTTACATACAAGTACAATGGTTACTTTTTAATTAAGTACATTTTTAAAAAATATTAATACTTGGATTAGGCAGCTTCAAAATAAGCTTTCAATAATTTTGTTCTGCTGTAAGAAAAATTTCAAAAAATGTTTTGATTGATGCACTGTAATAACATTTAAGTTAAAAAAAAATCTAATAAAATCAATTTTTAGACTTCATAAAATTAGATGTCCGACTATGATTTTTATAACAAGCATAGAACATAATGTCAACTTAGAAAATGTACAATTGATTTTTTTACCCTGCAAAGAGCAGTGATTAATCTTTTAGTCATTTCTTAATAGCAGATTTAACTACACTGAAATAGATTTGATCTTATTGCAATGCTGTTGTGTTACCTGCTTCAAATACAGCTTAAAAAAAGTATGTGTAAAAAAGTTTTTTTTTTTTTTGTATTTGATTTATATCAGCAAGAAATATACATTGTCAGGCCCCATCAATTCAGGATTCGGGAGGACCCTGACTACGGAAAATCAATGTATCTACATGTAAATAGAGGTGTTTTTGCCATTTTTTGGCAAATTTACTTTGTGTACACACCCTTTGCCCCCCCCCCCCCTGGAAAAATTCGAAATGATGGTCCTGCACATTGTAGTCTTCTTATTGAATTATTTCATTGCTCATTAAAAGCTTGAACTATTTTAAAGAATGCAAAATTTAAACAAAGCTAAACTAAATGAGAAAACTATCTTTCTCTAAAGCCCCCACTAATTTGCACAAACTTAACATGCATTACTCATATAAATGTTACATATGCTAATATTATTTATGAAGCATAAGCAAAAAACAACACGTTATTATTAGCTCAATATTGAGAGGTAATGTAAGTACTTGCTTAAAACTGCATTATGACTTTTTTCAGTTATTACTTAAAAAATTAATAGTTTGAAATATTAAAGTAAATTAATAATTTAAAACACTAAAAATACATGCGTTTGTAGCAATGTGAATAAAGTAGTAAAAAGTAATCTTTTAATGTAATTGTAGACTTGTGGGAAAATGCCCAAGTCAGACTCTTGGAAATTTAACGCCTTTGATTTCTGACTTCAGCTCTGTAGTCCTTGTTGTGACTGGCAGGTTAAATATGTTAATAAAAGTGGAAAGTCTAGTAATATGAAAAAAGCAATTCAAATATCACTGTATATTTAAAATGGAGTTATCTCAAGCTTGCATCCTAAAACAAATTAGATGGCTGGAATTCTTAATTTTGATAATTTTCAGTTGCTTTTATGGCAACCTTTTCTTTAATTATCTTTTATTAAGTTAATTTATGCCTTTTCCCTCCCTCCAGTGCCCTTCATATAAAAAGTTTGATCTAAATATGTAAGTGTTTTATTAAAAAACTAGTCCGGTACCCGGCTCTGCCCGGGTTTCTGCCGCGTAATATGTGTTTCAGTGAGAACTCATTCATAATTTTTTCAACATTAAAGTGCACATCTATATACATAAAGGGCTACTTCTGTAAACAATGGCTATTTTTCTGTCTGGATAACTTAAAAAAACTGCATTACACACCCTAAATACAAATGCAAGCTACAAATAATGTTTAGGTAAATAGGAATTGTTATAAGCTTGGTATATTAAAATAAATATCTATTTACAGTATCAATCGCACTGGAGTGGACCATTTCCCAATATTACACGTTAAATAAGTCCTATTATTACAGTTTCTATCCTTGTGACTCTATTTGGGAAAACTCAATGGGTAAAAACATCTGATGTGATTAAGAAATTTTTTTGACTATAAACGCTTTCCATTTTCTATGTGTTGCCAAAATCAATTCCCTTTTTATTTACCCCGTTAGCGATTATTGGCAGAGATGAATATAAAAATCCTAAGAAAGCAATAAATTTCATACTTACTCCAGAGAAGCCTCGGTTCAAAATTTTTATTATTATCACTATTAATGTTGTTGCAAGGCAACACATTTTTTCAATAATGGACTGAAAATTTAATCATTTAATGGGGGAACTATATGAATTTTAAATGTTTTTTATACTAACTTTTTAAAACGAAGTTTTTTAGAAATTATAGCTTGTCCTGATTCTTGTTAATGTAGCTATCTACAGTGAAAAATGGTTAAAATCGGTCCAGTAGTTTGGAAGATTACCCCGGACATACATCCATACAAAAGTAGTCATTTATGTATATAGACTAGCCGGGTACCCGGCTCTGCCCGGGTGTCTACCGGGTAATGTGTTTCAGTGAAATTCATTATTTTTTCAGCATTAAACTGCACATCTATATACATAAATGGCTACTTCTGTAAACAATGGCTATTTTTTCTGTCTGGATAAACTAAAAAAAAAAAAAAAAACTTACACACCCTAAATACAAATGCAAACTACAAATAATGTTTAGGTGAATAGGAAATGTTATAAGCTTGGGGTATTAAAATAAATATATATTTACAGTATCAATCGCTCTGGGGTCAACCATTTCCAAATATTGCACGTTAAATTAGTCCCATTATTAGTTTCTATCCTTGTGACTTCAATGGTGAAAACTCAGTTGGTGAAAACATCGTATGTACCCCCCCCCCCTCCCAAAAAAAAAAGGCTATAAACACTTTGTATTTTCTAACTGTTGCCAATATCAATTCCCTTTTTTTTTTCACCCGGTATCGATTTTTGGCATAGATAAATATAAAAATCATAAGAAAGCAATAAATTTCACACTTATTCCAGAGAAGCCTTGGTTCAAAATTTTCATCATGATTACTATTAATATTGTTGTTGCAAGGGAACAAATTTTTGCAACAATGGACAGAAAATTTAATCATTTAATGGGGAAACTATATGAAATTTACTGTTTTCCATAATAACTTTTTAAAACTAAGTTTTTTTAGAAATAAATTATAGCTTATCCTGCTCCCTGTTACTGTAGCTATCTACGGTGAAAAAATGGTTAAAATCGGTCCAGTAGTTTTGAAGATTACCCCGGACATACATCCATACATACAAAAGTAATTTATGTATATAGATAAAGACTGCTGTATTTATTCTTCAAGCAGGAAGAATTAATTAACATAATCAAAAATGATTGACAAGTTAAAGCATTCATGAAACAAAATTTCATAATTTGAAAATAAAATTTCATATGTAAAATATTTATTAAGCCATTAAAATATCTTGTACATAAAGGAAAAATATTTTAAATCTTGTATTTTAACAAATTTGGCAAACTCCACAAGAATAAACAAATATGTATACATTCATAAATGTAAAATTAATAAATAATTTAAAATATAAACATGACAAGCGTTGAGAAAATAATAACTTACTACATGTTCAAGAATAACATGCAAAAACCTAGATTGAGCATACATAAAACAAGTTTACATTTTTAAAAAATATTAAATAGTGAACAAACATGAGAATTCTTGGAAAAGTAAAAACAAACTAAAATGTTTATTTTACTCCAAGTTTTGAATAAATAGTTCTTGAAAACATGAGTTATTACAATAAAATAGGAAATAAATATCAGGTGAGGGAAATGAGGAAATATGAGACAGAACTACCAAAAAGATACTATAGCTTCTGTATCTTTGAAAGAAGATTTAGAAATAAAACTATTGGCTGTAACAGTTTGTTAAAATTCATAGTGTATTGAATATAAAAATTCATACAGCACACAAAAAGGCATGATTTGAAATATTGATAATATTGAAATTATAAACCAACGTAAATATAGCACAAATAATGCAAAAAGTACTGCAAATAGCTATTTCAAGGCTACAATGAAGCCTCTTTCTTCATCAGTGCAAAAAGCTCAGCACACAACAGAAAAGCTATAAGAGTTCTCTCACTTTCATGTTGTATGCCAAGCTTTTTGCACTGATGAAGAGGCTCCATTGTAGCCTTGAAATAGCTATTTGCAGTACTTTCTACATTTTTTGTGCTTTATTTATGTTAGTATTTAACTTCAATTATAATTAAACACAAAGCTTATTTGATTATTTTACATTTATTGATAATATTTTAAGTTACTTTCAAAATGCAAGTTAAAATGCCACTAATTTCAGTGATCGCAAAAAACTTTCAAGAATATCTTAAGTACAATAATGCCGGACTTACATGTTGATGTAACAAATACCAACAAACATTCAAGACGTCAATTTATTTTTTTGCTATGCTAAAGTTTGATGTTTCTCACAAATTACCATGTCCCATAACTCCTTAGTTTCCTCACAGTTTTTTCCTTAGTCAATTTAAGATATGTTTTCTTGGCAGTAAAAAAACAAAATTAACTCCTTAAAATAAAAAAATAAGGGCTTTTTAAAGGTTAAAGTGCTATACGAACTTGGAAGCAAACAACTTGTGTCACAGGTTAAGCCAATTTGATGAAAATATAAAAGCATAGTACTTAATGCATTATTTTGCACTCAGAACACATGTTTGAACTTTTTAATTTCCAAAATGTGCATATGTGCAAGCATTATTTTCTGGCTTTATAGCTATAACACATGCATACAGTTAGCAGAGCATCAAAGAGTAGTAGTTTCTTAAAATTATTTAAATATTTATAAAACATGAAACTAGGTCTTGAAATTTAATGTTTACGCTTCCTTTAGAGTTAACTTGATTTCATAATAAAATTAATTTTTCACGATAATCACCAGTTTTCCACTTTTAGTATGTATGCGAATTGGTTCAAGTAAACAAATTTGGACTTATCAAGTTGCAAAGTCAACTAAAAAATTTAATTAACTTTTATAAAATCATCGGTAGTCACAAGGCTTAAAATCAATCAGAAATTAACATTAGTTTGTCATTATTCATAACTCACCGGTAAAAAGTGATAAGTTGAACATAGAACGAAATATAAACAGCATAATCAATGTTGGATTTACGACAAGTTTTGAGGTTACAGAGAACCTCTTTTCCCAGAAAAGATGTAAACTTATAGAAAAAAAAACAGCCGATAAAAGCAAAAAGACTTTTGTCGAATGTCTTTCAATCTTTTTTCTTTCCAATGGGGCTGCGTAAGATACGCCATTGGGGCTGTTGCGCCTTTTGCAAACCTAGTGTGATCCTCCATATATGGCATTCAGTCTTTCATGTGCTACATTTTCGGCACAGATCATTTTGACTCCCAATTTCCACCAGATCGAGGCTCCTGGTTTCCTTCAATGCCAAAAATTTAATTTTACCAAGGGTGTTCAAAGACAAACGAATAGTTAAAGGATCTTTTACATTCACATAATCATACAACATGAGAACCAACTATTTTCTGCATCTCGAATATCCACCGATTGGACACCACAAATGAGAACTCTAGTCCAAGGCGTAAGAGGCCAATGCCTTACTACCATGGCACTCAGTTGATGTCTTTCCCTCCTAAGCTCACATCTTTTGAATTGAAAAAAAAAAGAGATTCTGATTCTATGTAAATCTCAAAACACCATGTCGGTAATTTTCATCCTAAATGTGCTTTCAACATATTTTTAAAGTTTTAATATTTCACTAGATCAACCATATTTTAAAAATAAATATTTTACAATGAAGTTTTCATGTGGTTATACATAAATAAAATGATCACCGGGAATAATGCACTTGCTTTGACAATCAAAACAAAATAGCAATAAAAATATTAAATAAAAGAGACCATATTAGTACAACAATAGTATGGAGAAAATATGCAATTAAAAAAAAGTTCATATAGAACAGTACTTCTGTACACAAATCCCTACTTTTAACAAAAATAAAACTATGGCAAATAGTAACTGATGTAAAAATACCATCAATTATTTCTAGTTATCACCCATTATGACTTATCAAAACGCACTATGATAAACAAAATTTAAATTTGTTAAAATCAAAAAAGTCCTAATAGTTGTGAAATAATATTTTGAGGAATAAACTTGGATTTTGTACAGCTCTCCAAAACTCGAACTTCAGCATGAAAATAATCTGCCAAGTAGTAAAGTCTTGATTCTCTATTCAACAGTCTTTCAACAAATTGTGCCATATTTTTTCCTCATTTTATAATTTGCTATACTAAAAAGATTATTTTATCAAAGGTACTATCAATTACCTTCAGGAAAAAAGATTTACACGTCTAGAGTAAAGTATGTATGTATATGAGAAATCAGTGCTCTAGCAATAATTATTATTAGAGCATAGAAATTTTGAATTGAATATTTTAACTGAATTGGAGAGGACTAATCCATAAGAAACATAATAGAAACATTACTTTAGGATTAAAATATACTATGCAAAAAAATGCTTTAATCAATTCAAACAACTATCTGTGTTTTTTCTCTATCTTATCCAACCAGATTACAAAATATAATATATTAACTCTGAATAATTCTACTATGTTCAGCATTGCAAAAGTCATGAGGTCTACAAAAAAAGATGAAGCATAGCCATGAATTAAACTTTACAGTTATTGTATGATGTAAAGCAATTATACCATTTAACAATTACATGAATAAACTCACCATAAGAGTTAAGTGTCTGTAAAATGATTTTTGTTACATTTCAAAGTGATTTTAAAGTTTAAATTGACAATGTTTTAAAACTGAAGTTTCGGACTTTCACCAGAACAGCAATCAGTTTTTGACGTTAATATGTGTTTGAAACATGCATCATTAAAACCGTAATTTAAAAATTACATATTAATAAATTTTCCTGTTTAAAAAGTTGTTGTCCTGTTTTCTCAGAATGTACTGATATTGTTAAATGAAGTTCTGAATACATAAAACAATGTCAAATACTTATACAAAATAATTAAGAGTTTATCAGCAGTTTTTTTAGCTTTCCTAATATATATATATATATATAAATATGTTGATACATAAAATAATGGCAGGTGTCAAACTTTTAAAAGTATATTGAGAAACATAAAATATTTTGTAGCTAGAACTGAAATTATTACTTTTGAAATTCAAACAAGTACATTATGCCTAAATGCCTTTTTTAGAGCATCAAAAATGTTTGGTATAATAGAAAAAAACTTCTAGAATAACATACCTTTGAATTAAAATAACAGAAATGCATCAATATTTATGTTCTACAAAATTAAAGTTGACTTCACACTTAACAACTAAAACCAGGATAAAAACATAAATATTCTGTACAATAATTGAGCATAAATATTACCTAATGAACAATTGCTTGTGTAGTTAGCATGTTTTCTGTACCAAATTCAGTATGAGGACTATTAGACACAGAATTAATGCGTAAACTATTTTGAGAAGTTTTGATATTGATGTGATCTTCACTAGTGTAGAAATCAGTGTTTTGCAAATTGTGCTCTTCTATTACAAAAATTATCTGAAAAATTAAAAAAAAAAAAAAACTTTTATTATGAAAAAACATGATAGAATAAAAAATATTGCATCAAAATTGAACTGAATATTATTTTTGTCATCTAGTTTGTAGGTTAAATAATCAATCCACAAATTAGCACAAATTTGAAATTGTCCATGCTCTGAATGTACTTTGCTAAAACATAACCTGCTTAAAAGTTTTGCAATCGGTACTTACAGAATCAGTGACAGAGGGCTTGTGTTTTCCTTTTGATAAACTTTTATTTATTTCAATTTTTTAGTAAGCACTTAATTTTGATTCATTTTTTCGAAAATTTGTGATCTCAATTGAGACTTCCCACTTTTCAAATAATCACAGGAATGAAAATTTCTTATTAATTGAAAGACAAAATTTCATGTGAATGAGTCTATGTGTTTAGTTTAATATACTTTTTTAACTTTTTAACTTTGTTGCCAAAATGGCAAAAAGTGAGGTTACAAGCTGTTTTTAGTTACACATTTAATCCTATTTTTTCTAAACAAGTTTTTAATTATATATTAGCTGATTAAAAACTTGGAACAATATTCAGATTTTGAATGAATTTATTAATACGATTTTTTTTAATAAAGAACAATTAACTTAGGCTTTATTCAAAACTGTTGGATACGGTGAGCAGAACTTTTTTTTCCATTGTGCTAAGTAACAGCAGAGAGTTAGCTACATTTATGTGGATCAGCAAAATAAGATTCCCTATTGAGAGTTGTAGAATGCATGACGAGATAGATGCATAGTCATAGAGCTACAGTATCAAAACTGTTATTTAATGCGGTGTGCCAACAATATTAAATGTATGTTTCACATTGCAACAATAAATGAATTTTTAGATCCCAATATCAGTATTGAAAAGTAGATAATTCATCCAAAAAACTAGTATGTTGTGGCCATCTTGAAACTTTCTTCTGTAATCTATCTTCTGTAATCTGCAAAATTCTTACATACCCGAAACCGGGAAGATGTTGATGATTTTGAATAGACGATCTTAATTCATTGGCGTCAAAATTTTGCCGCCAACGTCTGTACAAAAAATGTGTTTCCTTTACATACGTAATCAAATTCTAGGGAAATATCTATTTAAATAGGGTTTCTGTTAAACAAATCTTGCTTCAACTAATTACAAAAAAAAATTGTTAACAAATAGAAGATGGTAACAGATATAAATTTTAAATCATTGAAAATTTTCCGATGTTTTTCCAACAATAAAATCGCTTGAAAGCGACATTTTAATGGGATTTATCTTTCACATTGTTGCTTTAATTTTATGAAAAAATCTCAAAAATCGTGCCCTTGGAGCGATTGGCGCCAAAATTGAATCGGCATTTTGTTTCCATGCAGGTTCAATGTTATTTCAAATCTCAGTAATATTTCCTGAGATACAGCAGTTGCACTGGTAAAAAAAAAATGTTTGATTGCACTACCCCCTTAAAGCTACTAGTACCAAAATTAAATCAGAAATTGAATCGGCACTTGTTTCCATGCAGGTTCAATGTTATTTCAAATTTGGTTCAAATCTCAGTAATATTTCCTGAGATACAGCAGTTGCACTGGTAAAAAAAAAATGTTTGATTGCACTACCCCCTTAAAGCTACTAGTACCAAAATTAAATCAGTTCTTGTACCCTCTAAGGTCTAGTTGCGCATCAATTTTTGTTTGATTCCGTCCATTAATTCTTGAGATATAGCAGTCACAAGTTATGAGAAAAACGTTCGATTGCTCAACCCCTCTTTGAGATATTGACACTACAATTAAATCAGCACTTGCACCTGATAGGGTCTACCTATGGACCAATTTTAGTTTGATCCTGAAAGTTTTTTCCTGAGATATAACTGTCACCTAAAGCACAGAAAACTTTCGATTGCTCCAGCCCCCTTAGAAGAATTTGCTCCCCAATCTAATGATCACCAGTTCACATGGTGGCACATATGTGTACTAAGTTGCGTTCAATTACATGCAATAGTTTTTTCTTTAGAGCGGCCAAAAAAAAAAAAAAAAAACTGGTCACATACATACAGACACACACAGACAATGTCCAAAAATGGTCGAAATAGACCTGGCACACTTTGCCTAAATTTGATGTTTGAAAATTTTCACAAATCCAATACATTCTTCTACATATTAGATACAGAAGAAATTAATAATACATAAATTAAAATTCATATTTAGTGTATAAAAACAAATTGGTACCTGTGGTGAAGATATTGAAACACTCTTCAATTCTTTAGCATAAGTAAGTATAAACAAATCAAAAGCTATAACCAAAACCCATTCAGCACCTGTGCTAATCACATGAGCAACAAATCCCTGCAAAAACAATTCACGTTTAAAATTGAATTACCAAATAAAACTGGAGTAGAAGTACAACATAAAAGCATCAAAAGATTAATTTAAACTCCTATAATTCAGCCTAATTTTATCTTTTCTAAGGGGATTTAAAACTTTTCCTATTTGATTTTTTTTTTTTTTTACTGTGAACCAGTAAAATTTGAGTAGCATTACTAGAGACTTAATCTAATCGGGACTTTGAGATATGCGTCACTTGACACAACTTGAATTCTCGAGGTAGATTGTGCAAATCCAAGCAAGGCAGCTATGAAACGATAAAATCCACCCATTGTTGTGATGTTGTCAATAGTATGAAAGAACAATATTAAATCTGTGCAAAGCTGTTAGAAACAAAATTTTAAAGTACTATAGATGAATGCCTTTTCCGTTACTCAAGCAAAGCTAATATTGTCGTCATTTATATCATATTAGGAAGACATTATTTCAGAGTCCCAACAAAAATGCAGTCAGTGAGAAGATAATATACAACAATTACAATAATTAAAATATGTTAGGGTGTATTTTTTAAAAATATAAATATTGTAAATAGGAACTGCATAAAAGAAATATGTTCTTGAATCAATTTTGCTGTTAAGGGGGGAGGGCAGAAAATTTATAGAAGAGCAAGAGGGATCAAATGAAATTTTATACACAAAAACAGAAATGTAAATCAGAAAATAGTATACGAAATTCAAAATGACTTACTCCATCATCATAACTCCATTTTGTAGGATCTTTGCCATGGAAATTATTATGAGCTATTATGCCAGCAATGAGAGCTTTATCAAGTTAAGAAATGTGAAACTTATGGGAATACAGTGTTACAAAAAGGAAAGGAATCAGAGACACTTAATTAGATTTCGTGAAATATTGATACCAGACTAAAAGTGATTCTTAATTACATCAAATTCATATGCATTTGAATAAAGTATAACTTTAAATTATAGTAGATAACTGTTATTACGCACAAATTGGGACCAGAGGTTTTGCATTATAAAGAGTATTTATAATGCAAATGTCATATCAAAGCATTGCATTATAAAGAATCTATAAAGATTCTTCATAATGCAATGCTTTGAAATGATCAATATAAGGCATTAAATAGATCATTTCAAATTCATAAATTAATATTATGAATATATCAGTATATTTGCAAACCAGGATAAGTTAAGACTAAATTGAGAATTAAGCTTTAAATAATACAAATTAATTATTATTTCCATATAAATAGGCTTCATAATGGAGCATTATCCTGCACCTAATAATTTGCATGGCAGCACCATTTGATTATCAAGGAAAAAGTGACACTATTTTTTTGCTTTTAATACTATTTTGCTATAAATAGCTTTGAATAAAGGCGGAAAGATGAAACACAGTTGCAAAATTATTTTGCCCAAGAAAGCTGTTATGTGTCCAATGCAGAAATAGGTTTTTTAACTACACAACTTATTGTTTACTTCTGAAAAGTTGTATGGTTTAAAGAGAATTTTATCAAAAGACTACTTCAGAACAGCTGCAACGCTTAGTTTATCTTTATTATAAGTTGTTCAAATGATGCATTAACTTTTTATGGGACATCAAGTATATTTATATTTTGAAACTAAACTTGTAATGAAAATAAAAAGAAATTCAATTTATTTACTTCAAAAGAAACCTAAAAAATCGTCAAAATGAAGAAATTTCGATTTTTGGATAGGATGCAGAAAGATTACACATTGAAAACAGCATACACATTCCTTTGCTTGCAGGTCCATTTATATTTACAGCTTTTTAGAAGTTGAGCGGCAATCTCTAAACATCTGCTATAGATTTTCTATTACTTTCTAAAGAGCAGACCATATAAAGTATAAAGCAAACAGCAATAAAATAAACATACCATGCCTGAAATATTAGCATGAACTTATAATAACATGCTGAGACCAATATATATATTTTTTCTTTTTTAAAAATATCAGTGTTTGTTAAAATCCAGTATTTTTTTTTTTTTTCTTCTTAAAACAGAAATTCCATCAATCTGAAAACTGAAATTCGCTGACTTCGGCAAATTAATGGAAAAAGCACATGCATAGCTTTAGTAACTCAGTTTCTTTTAAACAAAGCAAAATCATTTATTTGTGTTAATTTCATCGTTATATATCATTTTGGAAATAGCATTACATTTGTATGTTTTTTCTTTTCTCTTCCTTTTTTCCCCCTTTTGTCAACAGAATAGAATTGTGACATCAAATCTTAATTTGTCCGTTTTAAAGCATGTTCAGTATGAGGCCTGTTTCAAAAATGTTGATTTCATACCGGCATTTTGTTTTTAATAAATAGACATGCACACTTAAATTTTCAAAAGAAAAAAAAGAAATTTTTATAACAACTTAAATTTTTGACTCATGCTTTACAAACATTTTTAAAGATTTGAAATTGAAAGTAAAAATTATTCCTAGAGAAGGACAAGTGTTATTTTGAAAGAAAAGCAAGATTATATTAATGCAAAATACAATGTACATAAAACTATCATACTCAACACATCAAATTATAGCATGGGAAAATATTTTTAAAGGATACTTATTCCGAAGCCTGCAGTGAGTATTAAAGACAGCACTACTCGTAGTCTTGCAATGAGTAAAGAATTCAAAAGAGGGCACACATAATAAGATATTATTGTCTGCAACCAACTATACCCAGTGGCACATCCAAATGCACACAATGCACCTGACATGTGAACAATTAAAACTGAAGTTTCCTGAAACATAAAGGAAAAAAAATCAAGGTTACTAACTGTCATTTTAAACAAATATTTCATAGTAGAAAGAGATTATTAATCTGCATCAACAGAGACATAGTATTTTCAAAAAATTTCTAAATGTATTCATTGAATGCGAAGAAAAAGAGGCTACTAATATTTAAAAAAGTTCATTAAATATATATTATAAAGAAGAATATCTTTTTTAAATACCAAACAAGTTGTAACAAGCTTTTGAAAGCTAACCTGGTGTCTTGATATAGTGATCCTTTAAATATTCATAAGGAGGGTTATGCTTTGGGAATACATTAAAAATACAATAGCTTGAAGACAAAGAGATGGTGGGTGAATTGGAGGCAGAAATAAAAAACTGGAGGAATTCATAAGACAGATATAGAAGAAAGTTTCATGATGGCCTTAACATTCTATGTTTTTGATTTACTTTTAGCTTGAAATTTTAAAACATTACTTTTTTGGAAAAACCAACATTCATAGTTACTATGACTTAATGTTGGTTTTAAAGCAAGCAAGGAAAGATTTAAAAAAAATATGTTTTAAACATTAAAAAATAATGTTATTAAATATCCTAGTGTTGATATGTTTTGTGTAAAGTGAGCAGTAAAATGTTGTTGGACAAAAGAAATGCATCAGTTTTATTCTTATTGGAGTGTTATTACATTAACACTCCAACCCGGAAATGTCATGGGGCGGAAACTCAGCCAGTGATTTTGATGGGAGCAATCGGAAAGAGGTTAAACAGAAATTTTATAAAATTCAGTAACTATAAAATTATAATAAAATCAACTACAAGCATACAATTACCTGAAAATTAGCCAACACACTCACACCAAAGCAGCCTAACCATCCAACTAATAAAGCAACTTTATTGATTCTAAGTACAATTGTATATTCTGATGAAAGATGATCCCTGTAGTGCTGTTCTACTTGTTTGTACCTTATGTACATCAAGGATGCCACTAAAGAGGGAAAAAACTATGATTAGTTATAGCTCAAAAAACTTCAGAAAAAGCTAAATATGGATGAAACCGTTATATGTTGAAAGATAATTCTTAATGTTTTGGTTGGCAACACTGTTTATAATGTGTCTTAAAGTGGTTTTTGGCATCACTTCGGCGGCGTGGTTCTTCTTGTGCCTGGCTGATGAGTTAGAGGCTGTGATGTTACTGTGATATTTTAGAATATTTTAATCTGTGTGTTTTTAAATGTATCGTCCTTAAAGTTTATTTTAATAAATGTCAACTAATTTCATCAGCATGTTTACACAATAATTGAATTACTACACCAAACAGACACAATGGAGAGGATACACAAACATTATGTTTAGAATATTTATATAAAAATGTGAATTTCCTAAGCTTATAAAATGTATCCATATAAATAAAACAAAGAATATATTTGTTGTATTCTAAACGTTTTCTAACAAATCTAGGCATGCATAAATAAAGCACCAATTTCTCAGAAAAAGTTGTGCTTTATTAACGTTGATTTTTCAATTGAATAGTAGTTTAACCTTTAGGAGCCGGGCGGTACACATGCTGTACCATAACATTTTTTCTTTAGAGGACAGGGTTGAGATTTTCACTCGAACAATTTGGAGCGGGGGATTTTTTCAAGATTTCATACGTCTGGTACGACAGTTTATACCTTCTCTTTTCAATGGAAAAGAAATTTGTGGTTCAAATGCCGTACTACCTGGGTCAAAAGAAAAATTTCTAAAAAACAGCCCGGTTCCAAAAGGTGAAAGCACAATTTTAATCGTTTGCACTTAACCATTGTTGCAAAAGCTAAGTGTGGAAAAAGTCCACATCGCTGTAACTATGACAACCATAAGGGGAAAAGTGCGGAGAGTGGGAAATAAGGGGAAAAGTGTGGAGAGTGGGAAATTAATTCGGCTCAAACACGCCAGCTCTCGTTACACAGAGTAAAATCATCAAAAACTGCAAAATCAATACTCACAGAGAAACGCAATGAAGTTGACTGCTTGACTAAATATACAACTCTCTGGAACAGTAGTTCCAGTGTCACTAATATATGGGAATTCTGCTTTAACATGTTTGAGATAAACAGCTAAAGCATATCTAGAAAAAGACAAATAAAAAATCACACATATTTAGCCATAATTTTAATTCAGTTACTTTAAACATTAAATCACGCTTTTTTACAACCTACAAGAGTGTTTACCATTTTAGAATAATGTAATTGTACATACACATGCACAGTCCAAAGAGAAAATTAAATATTTTTGACTGCTTTTAAGCATTCTGCAAAAAAAAAGAAGATGATATACAAAAATAGATAACAAATTGTAAGCTAGAAGTTTCAATCAAATTTAATACTTCTACACGAAGTATAAAATCAAGCGTTTATATTAAAAACAAAAATTATACATAAAGTTTATTTGTAAGTAAAATTGAAACAATTTCTTTAAAAAAAAAGACATTTCTACATTTCTGAACCCAGTGCTGTGAACCAAGCTATTTATAACAGAAGAATACTTACGTAAGAATAAATGAACATGGAATTAGAACGGAAATGAAGATCGGCAAAACATGAATATTTCTCAATACCATCTTTCCTAAAAATAAAGATTTTTGAAAAAGAATAAATAAAGCTTAAAACATTATGGCTACATATTCAGTTTTCTAAGACAAAATTTAGGAATTTTTAAGCAGTTTAAAGTCTCTAAAGGCCCTCTCAGCACCAAGTATTCACAAAAAAGTTAATGAAATAGAGATTCTATTCATTTTAATGTGAGCTACCAAAAATTGGGGATAAGATGACCAGAAATTGCATATTGTCATCCTGAGGCAACTGTAAGACATCTATTCCTAGGAATAACAGTAAGAAATCCTACTGTTACTCTGAGATGACAATATACAATCCTACAAGAAAAAGAAACATAATTCTGTTCTACATTTTACTATATACATAAGATAATATTCTGTTTTGAATAGAACAATTCTGTTCTCAGGTAGAGTATTCCTTGCTCACAGCAGGGGGACACTGAAATGTTCCATTTTCCGGAGTGAACGGTTGGAACACTCAGAATGTTTCAACCCAAAATGGTTGGGTGGAACTATTTACGCATTTTTACGCTAACTGATGTGTACTTTTGTGTAATAATTGAACGTATTTGATTTTTTCCAATGTACCGTTAAAATAGTATTTTCACTTAATTTGTGAACTAGCATATCTGTAGTTCGTAAAGCAAGGTTGAGTGCAACAGTTAATTCTATAACGTTCTGAAAATTCTTATTTAAAGTTTGCACTGAATACATTCAAATAAATTTTTGCATCAAAAAAAAAAAAAAACATCAGTTTCAATACTTGTTCTTTTCTCTAATAAAGCAAACTAAAAAATATGCAACTTTTAAAATTTTTGTAGCAGATTGAAGTTTTTTATATGTCCCGCTTTGGGGGGGGGGGGGGGGGGGGAATTAATGGTTACCTTAATTATGCATAATTTCACACTTTAATTCTTTTTGTAAATCTGGAAGCATTAATTTTGCAAAAACATTCTTTTCAACAAATATGCTTATGGACAAATGGTCAGTTCTAGAAATAAGCGGTGATTAGTCACATTTTGCGACCAAAAATTTGATTTGACACTTAGACTTCCAACCCTAGGCGCCAAATTTGACACAGAAAATTCTGGATCACATTGAAGCTGTTTTTTTTTTTCATTTCATCGCGACTGACCCAAATTATAAATTTGTTAGTTTTTAAAAAATGCAACCAATTTTGTCCTTAAAAAAGTACTTCTTATCTACATTTCCCAGGGATCATTTTGAATACGCTCTCAGCAAGTGCAGCATTTTTATTTGACGTATTATTTTTAACATTCAGATGTATAAATAAATGTATACAGTCGACGTTCGTTATAACGACCACTCGTTATAAAGACTATCCAATACAATGACTGGTAGGGAAAACCTAACTTCATATAGTATAGTAATAGAGTATATTGGATACTCTATTTTCTACCTCTTACAGCGACCACTCGTTTCAAAGACCTTTTTCTGGGGGACGGAGATGGTCTTTATATCGAGCGTCTACTGTATATGATTGAATTATTAAAAATGGCACCTAGATTGGTCATTTTGATGCCTAGAAACTTTTACTAGTGGTTTTTGTTTTTAATTACAAAGTAGAAACTATTACTGAAACATCATGACGCCTAGATTTAAATTCTTATTTCTAACACTGCTAATGGTGAATTATTGTAGTTATTACATGAACTATTGTAATAAGAACCAAAATTCAAATTGAAATTAAAGTAGCAATTCAAAAATTAAATTTTAGTTTAATAACAAACCCTACGATTCAATTAATTTAGCAAATACTTTTTATGAAATTAAGAAAGTTCAGGGTGCTATCTAAAAATTAAAATAATATTGGCATTTACATTTGATATTTAACTAAAATGATAAATGTAACATGTGCAGAGTGACAGGTATTTTTACTTACAAAAATTTCAAACGCCTAAACTATATCTACCTAAACTGCCTTAACCACACAACTCCATATATTATAATCCCTTTATTTTCAAATAATATCCACCAAGCACACTTGTACCGCAAATAAATAAATCGTTATTAGTGGAGCCAGTATAAGTTGACAAGACGAAAAAATGCGTCCAAATGAAAATAAT